>JACJUY010003404.1:63071-83186 GCA_014220935.1 Platorchestia sp. MABIK
AATGCATTACAACACATTGGATTTGGAAAGATTCCTAATATAAAAGCCTTAATTGATAAACAAACCACACTAGGTGTACAATAACCGTGTCGGGGGCTTATTATGTCATGTGGAGACAAAACCATAACATATTCTCTGGGATATTTCAGCTGGCATGGTCTCTGAATGCCCTGCACGACACGAGGTGAGAGCTGACATGATCTCAGAGATGCAGCGAAACAAGAGGCACATGCGGGCATTATCTCTCAGCGGCAATAAGACGAATTGTAAAAGCAGACATCATGTATACTTCATCAAGTATAACGTAAGCCGCGCCCACATCAGCGCTGCACTCGCATCCTTATCCGCACACTGACCACACAGCCACTCATTGCGCCACTCCACACAGAACACAACCTCACTGACCACACAGCTACTCAAAAGCCTATTCGACCCACTCACAAAGCCCCTCGACCCACTCATTCTGTCGCTGGCGTCTGACGCAATAATACGGAAGACGTAGTCGGTCGACTCGTCGTCGTCGCTGAGGTCGCCCCCGTTGACGGCGAGCTCGATGCCCCCGCCCCCCTGCTCGCCCCCCCTCACGCCCCCCTCCTCCCCCCCTTGCTGCTGGTTCTTGCGGTTGTTCATGTTGACGAGTGCGCGTGCGCGCCGCCGCAGCTTCGGGAACACTTTTCCTGAGGCACAAAATGAACTAATGAATGAATAGCACAAAAAAAAAAGTAAATTACTTTGCAATTAAAAAAAAACATTTTATGTTAACTTCGTTGTTGAGTAAAATAGGTGAAATGTGTGTTAGAGTTGAAATGTAATAGTTATTAGATGTATTGTATTTTTTCAGTGAAGTTTTATTTATTATTCTTCCTCACGTGTCTAAACATGCTACGTTTTGTACCTGTCAAAATATGCTGTGGTAATTCATAACCAGACATGATCTTCACTATCCTCCACGACTTCTCTTTGTTTTCCGCACTTTGAATTCTCGAGCGCGACACTTCACTGAATAACATATTTATTATTGTTGGCGTTACTTCAATAACGACAAATTTTCGACCTGCTGGTTGCTGGCTGAAGGAGGTGAAACAAATTACAGCTTTTATTGAACTCACATGAATGTAGAATTTAACTTCCATAAAAATCGCCACAGAACATTTCCGTCTAGTCTCGTGTACTACAAAAGCAAAACAATCTTCCCCTCCGATCATCAAGATAGTAATTTCCGTTGCATTTATGCATAGATTTTTAGTGCAACCTTGTGTTCTTTAAATTTCACTGAATTTTGCTTTCTTTAATTTCTTACAGGTTGACGTAGGGAGAATGGAGCTGGTCTCTGAAACTTTTTACAGGAAGTACACAGATTCTTTTTGCATATTTCATTAGAAAACCTTGAAAAGCTCTAATAAGTATGATTTCAATATTAACTGCTTTCTTCGTTTTGAAAGTTTCCAAAGATCATTCGATGAAAGAATAATAACTTTCCTGAATCAATAACTACAAAAAGCTAAATAATTTCAATTAGTTTTCAAGTTTCTTAAGATCATTCGATTAATGAAAAATAACTTTCCCGAATCAATAACTACAAAAAGCTAAATAATTTCAATTAGTTTTCAAGTTTCTTAAGATCATTCGATTAACGAAAAATAACTTTCCCGAATCAATAACTACAAAAAGCTAAATAATTTCAATTAGTTTTCAAGTTTCTTAAGATCATTCGATTAACGAAAAATGACTTTCCCGAATCAATAACTACAAAAAGTTAAATTATTTCATAAACGATAAAAGAAATTATTTCCAAAAAGAAAACAAAGCTCCGACTTTTGCCCCGCTCTGACCAGAGCGGGGATCTAAAGATCATTCGATTAAAGAAAATGACTTTCCTGAATCAACTACTCCACTAATTAATTTTTTTCAAAAACAATGCAAATAAATTATTTCAAAAACGAATGAAAGACGCAGACCTTTGCCGCGCTGTGACCAGAGCGGTGGGTCGAGGTGCCCCATTGGGGCGAGGCCCGTCTCGAGGCAGGAGAGGAAGGCCAGCAGGTGCCCGCCTTTTGGGAAGTGGATGTGCGGGTGCTGGGTGCCGTCCTGGCCCACCAGCACTATTGCTCCCCCGCTGTCGCCTGCACAACGTCACAAACTAATTCGTGAAACCCGGTATAATAAATTGTAAGGAACAATTACACCTAACCCAGTGCTATTTTCACTGTTTCACTCTTGAAATATCGGTCGTCATGTCTGTTTTACACTTGAAATTTCGATTGTTATAAAATCGGATATACATAGTTCATTTTATTTTAAGGAATGATTATGCTTAACCTCGTGCCATTCACTCATTCAAATTTGAAATATCGGCTATCATGAAACCGGATATAATAAATTTTAAGGAACAATGGTACTTCATTCACTGTTTCAAACTTGAAATAACGGTTGCCATGAAACAGGACATAGTAAATTCTAAAGAACAGTAATACTTCATTCACTGTTTCGAATTTGAAAAATCGATTGTCATAAAACCGGACATAATAAATTTTAATGAATAACTATACTTCATCCCATGTCATTCACTGTTTCAAGCCTGAAATATCGATTGACATCGATTTAGAAAATATTGACTGAGAATTCGAGCAACTAAACTTAGTATCAGTAGTTCACCAATATACAGTATAGCATAAGCGCCGATGAGAGCTCTCACTCATGTGAAGAAAAGTATTTCTCGCTCCACCCTCTAACGTCATTCTTCGCATGCCGGCGTCATGCGCGAAAAAGAGGAGAGTGAAAGTCTTGCACTACCTGGTGCTCTGTGGTTTGAAATTTATTTTCAAGTCACTCAATGTGTAACCCTTTTAAGCATGATGGAACAAAATATGAACCAACATAAAGCATGATAAGGTTCTCCAACAAGTTATGTTCGTAGGACATACTTTCTTAAAGTCTACTTGAAAATCGTGTCCCTGGAATGACACCCAGGGCTAATTTTGCCACTGCTGCAGGAGGGAGGAACATTTCATAACCCCAAAAAATAAGGCCGAGTGATAACTCATCTCGAAAGTGCGAAACGTGAAAGGTGAAAGATGTAGAAAAAGAACAAAAAATTTGGTTCAACAGATCAACTTCACGGGATCCCGCCATCATCCACGAGATGGGGACCGCTAACATGAAAAAGAAATGGAAACTGCTAAAACGAAAACGTTTCCTAGAGTAACGGAAAATTACATGAGGCCTGCGGTCTGAAACGAGGGAACTGCAACTCAGGATAGATTTGACAAACGCGATTGAGAGCCACTAGTGAAATGAAGAAAATAAATGAAATAATTTGAGTGAGCATTGATCTAAACATGATGATGAAACGTTACTGCATGCACATGTGGATGTTGTCAAAATGCACATGTGGATGATGTCAAAATGCACATGTGGATGATGTCAAAATGCACATGTGGATGACGTCAAAATGCACATGTGGATGAGGATATCGTGGATGATGTCAAAATTATTGAGTAGGTGAAGCGATGAGGTCTAGATATGTAGAGTGCTCAGCGCAATTCGGTGCTCAGCTGTAGTGCACAGCAACAGACATATGCAGCTTCTGTCAAAGGTGAAATGAAACAGCTGAAAAGAACTCAAGAGTCTATGTAGAGAAGAGTCCTCATAAATTTGTAACTTGAATACGAACACGTCTCTTTAAACAGCAGACGATACAACGCTCATGTAACAGATTTACTGATACGTAGGAAGGTAGGTCCATTAAAAATCTAGTTAATGTGAACTTTTCATCGAAGTTTTCAGAAAATAACAACGATGTGAGTGATTTCCTAATGTTCTCCAAAAAAGACGGCACTCGACATAAGGTTAAGATCACGCGCCAAAAATCTCACCTTGCTGGTGACAATGGACGTAGACAATCTCCTCGACTGGCACGTTGAGAGCGAACTCCCAGTAAGCGCTGCTCCGCGAGAGAAAGGGAAACGTATCCCAAATTTTAATGTGTACAACAAAAGGCAAAGAAAGACTCAATTCAAAAGACTGCAAGAGCTTACGAGAAAACGCTGGTCAACAGCAAGTAAAATATTCTATTGTATTGTATTGTAAATTAAGAAAATGAAATTGGATGATAACAGTATTTAGTGCTGGAATTTTCTGTCAGGAAATGTTTTTCTAATATTTCAACTGCAATAAAATCGGAAGAATTCAAAGGAAAAATAAAAATAACACGAAAAATCGATTTGCATCAGAGTTTAAGTGCAACTTGAATGCATTTTTGCTCATTTGAAAAGTATATCGTTAGAGCTGTTGTTGAGCAGGGAAAATTTTCGAAGATAAAAGTAATCTTGAGAAACTAATCTTGATCTACTAAATACAAAAATCCCTCTATAGATCAAGTTAAAAATAAACATTTTAACGCGACACCAATTTAAATGATGTTGAGGATCACCTGAAATAAAATTGGAAAGCATTAAATATGAATTGCTTTAAAGTTATCACTTTCATTTGACCGTATAATTTTAGCAAACCCACAGGAAAAGTTATTTGGGGATGATCACCATGCCATGAAACCAATATAAATTCTTGCATACGTACAGTTGAATATTTAGTTTCCATTTATGTAGTGCTTTTACCATTGCACACCTGCACATCCACACAATTTGGTGATAATCTCATCAGAATTCCTTAAAGGCTTGGCTTCAGTGAGTCACAATGGCGTAAAGTTCGATCATCTTGCTTGACTCAGCCAGTTACAATCCAAGAAAGTATATAGTGCACGAAAACAAGTTTAGAGAGAGAAAAATGGATAACATGAAGTTTAGATGAAGTTTGAGCCTCCCTAACTTTAAAAAACGGAGCATGGAGATTTTGAGAGACTAACAAAAACACCATAGGTTGTACTGCATTCCAGTCGGTCTCTTCGACAAGGAAAAGACCAAAGACCAAAGAAAAGGTGAAAAATTACACCTGAAAATGAACACAGAAGAGATGCATGTTGCGAGCATTGCTGGTGATGCTGCTAAGAGCATAAGATATTTCTTAGATCGCCAATTTCTCAAGATACAAAGACGAAGACAGACACTGCTCATACAGACATCAGGGCAGCTGATGAAGCGTTAAACCCCTCTTTCCTTGTGAAACTTTCCAAAATAAGACGGACACGTTTCATTTTAGTTCATATTTGCAATTGTATTGAAAGGGCTGGTATTAGTTGAACTGTTGAAGTTAGCTTCTCCTGCGTCTCGGTTCACAAATTTCCCACCTCAAAATATTGATGTCACCGTGATAGGTAGGCGTGTTGTCGAAGCTAAAACTAATTCCCGTAGTACGTGTTAAAGTCTTACGCACCCCTACACAGTACAATTGACAGAATAATAATATAAAAATTGAGAGTATAATAATAACCGCACGTTAAGAAATAACCAAGAAATATGTAACCATAGAAGAAACTAGTACAGCATTTTTAATCATTCTTAATTGGTATTCCAAAATCCAATTGCTAAAATAAGTCTTTTAATTTGAACTCATAGCTCACACTGAAATCAAGCGTCTGAATGAAGAACTCCAATGAAGACAGAGGTGCAAAATACTGGGCGAAAAGTTATCGCTGTCGTCAGCAAGAAAATCGCCCAAAAGGAAACCTTGAAGTGAATAATTTCCCGTAGAATACGATTGGAAAAATGAAGTGAGGCAGATGTTGTAAGCGTTACAGAGAGCAATTCAATGAGATGATGCAAAATTGTGAAGGATGAAGACAGGTCGAAGAACTTCAAGCAGGTTGTCGGTAAGACAAATCGACGGCCTTCTCCCCACGAGGAAAAAGATGAAAGATAACGAGAGAAAAATAGATTTTAAAGTTTCCCTAACAACTCAACTCAACTAGTAAAAATGTCTTTGAAAAGTGTCCGGAACTGTCTGACCAGAAGCATTTTCTTCTGAGTAAACTGACAAAAATGGGATTAATGAGCGTACCTCCTGGGTGTTGCTAAAGAATTTTACGTGTTCATTTTCGAACGATAAGTCTTCAATGTACACAGTCGAATAATGGCCTTGAATACTCCATCTGTAGAGACGTATGAGTTTATCATAGTTTATGAAGAGATATCGGAGAAATTATTGCTTTTGAAACTCATGAGAGTTATTAAGCACTTGAAAACAAAATCCATTAGCACAGAAACAGCTTTAAAAAACAATTTATAAATAGATCTCGAATTTCTTATAAAAAGGAAGAAACCAGTTCACCGTTGAGCTCAAGTAAGAAAAGCTCGTGAAGGAAGATATCCCCAGATGAAACAATAGAAAGTAAAATTAAACAGAAGCGCAACATCGGCGAGAGAGCTTTAATTTGAAGACACACTTCCGGAAAAATACCGCAGCGCAAGATTTGTTCGCGAAAGCTGCACCATAACCCCGGAAGAAAGATTGCACGTTCCCGCAAAGCGCAACAATCACCATAGTGCTCAGCTTGCCACTCATTGTAGCGCACAGCGTGACACTCACTATAGCGTGACACTCACTATAGCGTGACACTCACTATAGCGTGACACTCACTATAGCGTGACACTCACTATATCGTGACACTCACTAGAACGTGACACTCACTAGAGCGTGGGAATCTCAGAGTAGCGCCTAATGAAGGAGGGCTGTTCGTGTTCGATCATTTGAGAGATGCATGGCGCGCTGTGTCGCCGTGATCCTGACACTCGCCATCGGCATGCGTCCAGTGATCTTTGTGCCGTCGAATTATAAGTCACCAACGATTGAACCGATTAATGGGCTTAGGAAACGATAAATATCAATAGTAATAGTTAACAATTCAACTTTAAAGCGGGAAAAAAAGACTGAAATAAGCGGCCACCTGAAAAAATCAACAGAATCTGAAATGAAACTGAGCAACTGCTGAAATGAGTTGCCGTGGTAAAATGTAGCCTAAGTTGTAATAACCTGCACAAGATCGGTACTGGATGAAGTAATGATTGATAGAATAAATTATCTCTGAAACCAACTGCAAATCAATCAGAACTCCTTTAAACTATGTTCTAAACAAAATACAAAAAAAAATTCAGGAAATGTAGGTTAACCTAAACGAAGCCAAAATCATCAATTTTAATTTACTGACATATTATCTACCAGAAGAACCTAGACATACACGTTGCAGCTAGCGAAGGCAATCACTGATGTTAATTCCCAAGAGAAATATCAGGAGAGAGATTTCTGGGAAGGAAGGGCACTTGTATCACCGAAGGTCTGGCACGCGATCGACAGAAAATGATGAAAACGAAGTAAACCTAAGCAGGACGGGAGAATTTTGATGTTCATGTATGATTTTGATGAGAAATCTGCGACCTTGTAAACGAACGGTTCAAACCCCTGATGACCTGATTCCTTGTTGCAAGGTTCCTAGCCATCTTCCAGGCAGCAATATTCTTGAAGTAGAGCAAGTGAAAAACCAACTTGCGGGGGATGGGAAAAATTCGGAGTAAAATTCACTCAATCAAAATAATAGTGGCGTAACACCCCAATCGCAAACGCACGGTTAAGGACACCGTACACCTTTTTTGAACAAAATTTTTTGGCAAAAATTTTTCTCATGTTTTAATTGAAGCTATCTATACATGTGCTGAATATCCACAATCAATTTTACAGGCGTGCACGCAATAGAACGCTCTGTCTGAGGGGTAGAGTGGTGGTGAGGGGGAGATGTTTTTTTGTAAAAAATGCTTTTTTTAAGCAAAAAATTTTTACTCTATGAAAACTAAACTTTTATAACTTTTCTAACTACAAAAACAAACAATAAAAAAAAAATTATTTACTAACAAACAAAACGTTTGTTTGTGAAAATGTCATTTTTTTGTTTTTTTTTGTTTCAGTGGAAACCTAAAACTTCCCTCACGCCAAATCCTACTCCTCCTAGAATTTTTGGTGTAGAGAATCGAGATAATGTTTTTTTGAAAGAAAAATAATAGGGCTACAGCTCCGAAGTAGTAATTTGAGATTTTAGAATTAGGTAAAAAACGGTGTGCCGTCAAAAACAGTGCGTCGAATTTTTTGGGAATTTCTCATATCATGTTTTTTAATTCAAAATATCTCCTATACCAAAACGAATTTCAAACATTCCTACCTCAGCGGTGTCGCCCAAGTGTTTGTCTTTCAAATGACACTTGTTTCATGTCTATAGGTTGAAATTTGTAATGGAGTAGGGCTTGCCGTACCCCCTCCCTATTTTCTGTTTTCTTTACCGTAACTCATTTTCTATGAAAGAAACCGAAAATTTCTCCGAGGGTGACACTTAGTTTTTCATACGTATTACTAATCTATTGAAGTTCATAAACATTGGTTCAAAAATAAAAAAGTGCAAAAACTGTACGGTCCCCCAAACACGCGCTGTGCGAAAACTTATTTTCGAGCGGCGGGCAATTTTTTCAGGTAAAATTCACATAATCAAAGTAGGGAAGGGTCAACACCTCAGTGGCTAGCGCAAGGTTAACACACGCGTAGGGAAATAATTTCGTGATTTCAGTCATAGTTATTACACAGGTGTAACGGAGATCGGTAACAGCTGTAAATAGGGAATTCTACTAATGAATTTACCCTTTCTGTTCCTGAGACCCATTTGACGATGCTAAAAACATTTATCTTACAAAAATCAAATTGTGAATTTACAAAAGATTCCTAATCAAACCAAATCAATTGAATCGCAAATCAATAAGTATAGGATTCTGAACAAAGAATGTGCACATAAATGCAGATGTTCATCAGGTCCTCCACAACAAGTATTCATAATGGGAATATACTGAGATGGTTCAGAAGGCTATGTTATCACACACTAAATGATTTTCCATTACATAGACCACGTAATTTTGCGAGACGTCTCTTTTGAAACAATATTAGTCAGTTTTTTGATAAGTGTACATCGGTTTTACAAATGCATTGTATGCTAAATTTTTCCAATGTATGTTATTAACAAGAGCACCAGCATAAAAAAATCAAAGTAACTTCTGTGCATGATTAAGTACTGGGAATCAGATGCACGCGTTAAATGCACTTGATGTATTTCTATTGTTTTTCTCAGCGATATTGGATTCAATTTTTTAAGCAAATAATTTTTAAATACGGTTAAACACAGCAACAAATTTAGATCCGGAATGCGCAAAGGCCTCCAATTTTGAACAATCTACATTAAATTGCAATTGTTAATGTTTGAAGTTTAGTCTAATGTATCACAGGAGAAAATTATTAATTGTGAATCAGATGAGAGACAGTCACACAACGTCGGAGTAATTAGGAGTAATTATTATATTTATTAGTAGGAGTAATTTTAACACATTTCAAATCCTGGAATATTTCTATCGGGATGTCGTCAGGAAAAATCACAACCATAACAATAGCATAAAAACACATCGGTGAAGAAAGGCAGGTGAATTCTATCAACCAGAACATGGGAAATACGGCACATTGGTACAAGCTGGCTGTACCAGCTTTCTTGAAACATCTTGGATAAAACTCACAGGAATGAAATTAGAAGTCTATTTCCCCAGAAATGTGGGCTCAACGCGCTTGTTGACTACGTTCAGTAAAAATGGAACAAACACGTCACAAAGTATCGATATGAAATTCAATCATTTATCATGTCTACCACCAACTGTTTGTGGAGTCACCAAGTAGCCATGCATGGTAGTACCGCTTCAGGAGTCATCCACGATACAAATGAGCAATAAATAAATTTAAGCTAGCACATTGCAGTTGTATATTATTCTACAAACGATCAAGATGCGTGAATAAACGGATTACAGAACTTAATTAGGTAACATGGGAATGTACTTGCTAGAGCGAGTGCCGACACAAATGCTTGCACATCAGCCAAAAGTTTTCGCTCACTATGAAGCGCACTTGTGCTTCAGTATCTAGGAGCAGGAATAAACCACTATCATTTAGCGGCGCAGTGTTTCCTCTAATTGTATAAACTTAAGTAGCGGGTATCTTGCTTCAAGATTGATAGGGGTCGGTGAAAAAGCAGTGAGCAGGGAAACGATTTTGGCTGACGCGAGAGATTGCAAACCTATGCGTTTCACTTGTCATAATGAGATGAATTTCAGTATTACCAAAATCTGAGAGTCAATAGCATGGCTGAGAAATCGTGCGTAGGGATTTTCTCCTGAAATATAAGCTACATATAAAACATATTCAATCTTCACTACGTTGCGCTCCTTTCTTAGGGATTGAGAGTCTAATGCAACTTCCCAGATATTCATTAAGAACATAAATGAACACATTTGCAAATTAATTTTACTTAAGTGTGTGAAGTTCATTAACGCATCTATGAACGCTGTTAGTAATGTCAAAATGTTTGTAAAATTGCCGAGAAACGAATGCATTTGCTGAGCTGAGTGACATGTGGGAACATGAATTTCGAAATTATTAATTACTCCTACTCCAAGCACCATGGATGCAGCATCTGTCTTCACTCAAATGAAAACACGAAACAATTCGACACGAGACAGTTGGCCCTGGAAGACATTTCACACACACATTGATAATATTGCGCCCTGAAAACGTACTTTCAACATGCGAATAGCTTCGCAGCCATTAATAACGACTTCAATATAACATACGTCGCTGATTACTTGGGCAAAACAGAAATCAGGTTCCAAAAAGTGACGAATCATATCAACTCCAATTTCCGAAGACCAGCTTGAGTTAACATAATCGAGTACAAGTAGGGCACATGGACAATTTAGCTGTCGAGGCTGAACCTCCATGCTGTCAGGCCAGAAGTCGCACAGACCGAGGAATGTCAGACGATGGCAATGGGATGGGAACTGGAGGCACACAAACACAGCAACACAAGGGGAACAAGGGTCGGAATGAGACAATAAAAGGCGGGATTGAAGGTCAGGTAAATGAGAACACAAGTGATAGATGGGAGTAAGCGAGCAAGGCAAGGGTGTATGTGTATGTACAATGCATGAAAACAGGACTAAAGAGCGACAGCGTCAGGGCGGGGTGGGGGCGATGGGATGACAGATTTAAGGCAGGGTTGGGAATTTCGTACTTGTGGGTATGAAGATTGCCAGCTTGGAGTTTTTGGCGGCCAAAATAATCAAATTCACCCTTTTCAAATGAAATTCTGTTTTTAAATGAAATTTGACAATTTTGGCAGCAAAAAGCTAATTTGGCAACCCTCAAACAAATGACGACTTTGAGGTCCAAGAAAGACGATAGGAGGACTTTGGAAGCTGGGGAACAGGGGGAGTCATTCAATAACAGGGCCACAGAGGGTTGTTCCACGAACGTATTCTGTGTATCGGTGGTATTTAATAGGTGGATGTTGAAAATTCAATACTCGCCAAAATGACAGCAGAAAATTTTAACTTTGTGTATGTGGGGAAGATTTGGTATAAAAATCGTATCACAATGCAAGGAAAAAGCACGATACAAACTTTGAGTTCAACGAAGGAATTATTTTTGGCCAAGAAGCAAACAAGATGCTCGTCAAAGAGAAACCTGGTCTCAGTGGTAAAAAATCGTTGGGGGCCAAAAATCGCATTTTATTTCAAAACTTCAAAATTTTCGAATAAAACTACCCTTAGCAAAAAATCCAGTTTCATGTTCAGTCCACTAGTTTATCCTGGAAGTGTAGAGCAAAATGTAACAAAATCTCTCGCAAAAACAGCAAACCGGAAAAATGTAGCTGAAAGAAACGGACATAAATGCTTGTGGTAGTTCACAGCGAACACTGTAGACCGAGCGTACAAAATCAAGTTTTATGCTGGAAACGCAATATCTGGAAGAAGAAAATGAAATGGCCTCTTCTAATCTACTAACTAAAAACAGCATCCAGCGGTAGAACAGGGCATCAACAAGAGCAAGGAGCATCAACAAGAGCAGCAGCTGCAGCAGCAGTAACATCAGCCTCTGGGTACCTAAACTAACCTGCGTTCACACCTCGCTGCATGAGCACTTTTATTGTGCGTTCACCGTGACGCCGTACGTTTACCGTGTGTCGCGTTTACCGTGACGTCGGTGCAGCAATGTCATCACACAAGCGTACAACAACGACCAGCGAGCGCAGGCCGACTGGTGTTCTGGGGCAAAGTGCCGCTACACAGCCAGCAAAAAGCTCGAGCTAAATTGCTTGAGGTCAAACTACGTGAAGTGCGGGCCGAGTGCCTGAGTGACTACGCAGTGAGGTGAGGA
Organism: Platorchestia sp. MABIK; assembly: GCA_014220935.1. Classification (NCBI taxonomy): domain Eukaryota; kingdom Metazoa; phylum Arthropoda; class Malacostraca; order Amphipoda; family Talitridae; genus Platorchestia; species Platorchestia sp. MABIK. Next base: position 75,252 of record JACJUY010003404.1, read on the forward strand.
CGCAGCTCAACAAGTTTGCTTCACACGTACGGCGGTGGTTGGATTTGACTCAGACCCGACTAGCAATTAGTTAAAATATTTCATCTTCAAGAACTGATAAATTGTCGTGAGTCAGAGGCCTACATGAACTGGTTGATGATGGGGAAATGACTCTGAAATGCTCAGTCATTCGCATAGATTGGAACGCTTACAAATATTGCTATTAGATACAGAAAATTGAAATGTTTTAAAAACTTTCTTGAGGATATGTAACAATGAATTTAGATAATTATCTTTCATGCATTCGATTTCGTTTTCTGAGACAAGCGAAAGTTTGCTACCGGTTAATAAAACAAATTTGACGATTGCTCACTTTACACGATAGCCAAAAAAGGAAGGCCATCGTGTATTCATCTACTCTTTAGCTCATGCCAGCAATTGCACCAATGAAAAACAGAGTATTAACTTCTTCAAATTATTCAGTATATTCAGCGCATGAAAATGAAATCTTTTAGGCATCATCTTGAGTAAATATAGCCTGTTAAGAATTCTGGTGTTCTTTCCGGGTCCTTTTATAATTATCTCGAGAAGCAACAGCAAGGTCTCACGCTTTTAATGAGACGCTTTTATTGGTGCTCGTGGATTATGTCATCGGTTGTAAGGAAGAGAAAGACAGTAAAGTTCCCACTGTCCATCATTTTTTGATTCAACATTTTACACGGGTATCCCAATAACAATGTGTTATTATCAATTAAGGATGCTTTTAGGTTAAGGTGTTTTAAAAACCAATGTATTGACAGTTCATGTTTGTACTCTATTGGAAATAAATGTTTTTTCTTTATTTTTCTTTCTTTTGATTGAATGCATGTTCAATAACGTACTAATCTGTCATTACTTTTAGTTTGGATACCAAAGACAGTCATGTTCTTATAGATTGAATGCATGTTCAATAACGTACAATCTGTCAGCACTTTTAGTTTGGATACCAGTGTCCTCATAGATTAATTCATGTTTAATAACGTTTTCATCTATCATCACTTGTAGTATGGATCCCTAAGCCAGTCAAGTCCCATGGATTGAGTCAGATTTAGTAACGTACATTCAAAGGACCCACAACTCAATACTATTGTAGAAAAATCAACAGTGGCTTGGATAATCCACACGTCTTCTATCTTTCTTATTCAGGTTAAGCTTCTTTTGAATAATCAACTCATTACCATCAACCTTATGAAACTCTAAAGTCAAATGGATTTCTTTACAAACTCGCCACACACGACTAATGAAATGGGGAATAATTAGTGAGAAATTCATACACAATGCTAGTTCTTGAAACAAATTTTTAATCCACTCAAATCACTTACTTCATGATTCTGAACTAGGTATTCGTTGATTACGTATCGTCAGAGATCATTCATAAAAACATAAACAATGTCGAGTGCCGAGTTTAATTAAATGTGACAAATTCCCAAAGCTATAATTTTGGAGCAGAAACTGATGTAGCATTTATGTGTTGAAAAATGAGAGGCCGTTTATTGGCTAATTCCTCTGACAAATAATAATAATTTTATAATGTATAAGATCAATTGATCAAATGTAGTCTGATTGAAAGTGAAATAGAGACTCAGGCAAGCTCAAGCTGCTCGCGATTGGCAAAACAAAATGATGCTAGTCGGGATTTTGACCGAACGCCACCGACGTGCGTGTGAAGCAGACCAACAGATGCAACCACAACGACAACATAGTTGTCCGGCTGACCTTTTCTGAAAGAATCCATCACAAAGGAAGAATCTGCGGAGCAAAATTCAGATTAATAACAGAATGGTCTTTAACCGATTTTTCTCAGCTACTTAAGGCGCGTACTCAGTGCTTATGGAACGGATTTTCACATTCACTGAGAGAGAACATCCAGAACAGAAAATAGACGTTTCAAATAGGCGCCACACAGAACACGTGAAGAAAAGTAATTGCTGGCATCGATGGGATTAGCATCTACAGATCTCGAGTCTACCTACCTTGTTATATTTGTCCATGTGAAATTAATATACAAATTTGCTGCGTGAAAGTTCGACCATGACACAGTGAAAGAGAGTGGACTTTGTGTGGCTCAGGCTCCATTAATTGCTCAGCATTCAGCGCGCAAGCCGCGCTTGTTAGGTATATAAGCGTTAGCGCAATGTTTCAGGCAGGTCATTAGCTAAAAACCAATGATTCACTTTTTAATTTGCAACACAATTCGCAATCGACAGTGTTCTGTTGATGAAGTTCAGTGCGGCATTGAAAAGTTCAGCTCTGATGCTGCCATTAAGTGATGATGAAATACCTATAAAGACTAATATTCGAAGGTTTGTTATAATATCACAACATGTCATTAATTTTAGAAAAGCTCAACGACCACACCATGTATGGCCAAGCAGTGTAACAAATACATAGCCATGTGTAATTCAATATAACGGTGTCAGATTCTACAGCTACACGTTTTGATTACATGCTTTTGCCAATGATCGTGTGCTTTTCATTAAAAATTAAAATCATTTAGATAGTCAAAAAGTACGCAAGGGTTCTATCTTCTCACCAAATTGTTGATGCAAAAACACATGATCTTTAGCACCCACAGCGTGATGACTCTACAAGTACCTCTATAATTTTGCACCAGCTGCGATGGTTTATTTTTATATGTAAACCATGTTCATATAAATCCAGGGAATAGACACCTGCAATGGATTTAATGTGTGCAATTAGCAAAACAATAAAAACCGTTTCGACACTCAGCTCTTGTTTCACCATTGCTTCAAAGTATGATATTATGCCTTCAAGTGAGAAAAGTTTTGGTTTAGGAATATAATTTCTTACATGAACGCGGCTTGCGTTCGAATGAGTTGGACGAAAACAAGTAATAAACATAATTTTCTTATGAGCGCTAGTTCATATGTGAAAAGCGACTACTCCACCTAAACTACATATTTATGCCTACTTTTCTTGCTCCAAGAAATGATAATAGGTATCAAAAGCTTTTCTTTTCTAGCCCAGAGGATGAGAAGCAGAAACTAATTCGGTGAGCTAACGGAAGACCCAGGAAACTACCGCATCATGCTTGTAATTGAGGCTCTGGATTGGCCCAAAATTGTAGCTCTGAACTCGATTACAAGATTGAGCTTCTTCTGGCCAAAATCATGAAACTTTCCCTTTCTTCAGACAAGAAATAGAAGATTTTGACCACAAAGAAGCCCACAAAGCAGCTGTGCTAGTGGGCCGTGCCCCACCTCTTGTCCTGCAGGTGACCGTTGACGGACTCGGTGGAGGGCCCCCCGTTCATGAGATGGTTGGGCGTCCACTTGATCACCAGCGACTCGGGAGGTGTGAGGTGCAGCGACAGGTAGCCGGGCATCGCTTCCAGGTGGTCTTTCTGTTGGGGCACGTCTTGCGTTACGTTTCAAATCAAACAATCCGAGAAAATTTCCGATTGAAGTTCTAGCTTAACTGAAAAAATATCACAGCTAAGAAATTACAAAGTATCACTGTCAGCAATTGAGATCATTTGCTGATACGTGTGGTGTATCAGTGCTCCGGCTCAATAGCTCAACTTTTTCACAAATTATCGTTATTTTAAGCTACAAATGACAAATATGGTGTAGGAGTCGCTAAATTTCTTCAAATTTATTGTTTACCGATGAAATAAAAATTACCAGTACCTGTACAAGAACAAAGGCAGCGAATCAAATGAAGTTCATTTTGAAACGCTAGCATTCATAAATGACTGCCGCATGGCTGATGAACGCAAAATTTTCATAGATCAGTAACATCGACCTATTTCACCCGTACGCAAAAAAATAAACGAAAACCTGGCAAAACTGAGGTTCCTCATCGCGTCAATTTTTCATCAAAAGATTGAAAAATTCATCACAAAATGAAAAAATCATCACAAGATTGAAGATTCATCACAAGATGAAAAATTCACACAAGATGAAAAATTCCTCACAAGATGAAAAATTCATCACACGATAAAAAATTCATCACAAGATGAAAAATTCATCCCAAGATGACCGCTCGTCCAACTTACCGGCTGGACGAGCACGTTGTTCTTGCCATAGAGCAAAGTAGCCTTGTGGTTCTGGTGCAGGGAGTCGACGTAGTCGCGGGCGTTGGAGTAGAGCTGCCGTCTGTCGCCCACGGTGGGCACCCCGTTGCTCTGCGTGCCGCCGGTCGGCGCTGCGGTGCTCGCTGTGCCGTTGAGGGCGCTGCTGCCGGCGGGCGCAGAGCAGGAAAAGCTCTGGCCAAAACTGCCGCTGCCGCTGCTGTCCTCACTTACGCTCGACCCGCCGTTAGGGCGGCGATACTGGTGAATTGATCAGTCTATTTAGTTACTCGACCCTCTGTTTGGGCGGCGATACTGGTGAATTGATCAGTCTATTTAGTTACTCGGCCCTCTGTTTGGGCGGCGATACTGGTGAATTGATCAATCGACCGTGAATCGACCCGCCGTTCGGCGAAAATACTGGTGAACTGATTAATCTACAAGCCGTATGGGCGGTGATACTGATAAAAAGGAACATTTTTTCAACCTATGTACTTCGTCGTCAGGGTAAGCTTTAGTTTATGTATAATATTTGGGTCAATTATTACACATGCATTTCATCGTCAGAATTAAAGTTTATACGTATTATTTGCATAATGCTTAATCTATAACATGCGCGAAGCTAAATCTGCAAAAATGAAATCAAGTTTGTACATGGAGACTTAATATGTAGTATAATTAGAGGAACAAAACTCGAGTTTTCAAGTGGAGGTTCACGTTGAGTTCATTCAACAAAACAAAACTCAAGGGTTCAAGTAGAGGCTCACGTGGAGGCCAGGGCGGCGGGGCGGGGGCGGTGTGGGGGGCCCGGCCAGGTGGTGCGCTGCGGTGATCAGCTGGCGCTGCAGCAGCTCGTCAGCGGGGGGATCCGTCCACAGGTGGTCGACGGTCTTCATGCGCGAGTAGTCCAGAGCGCACGGGCCCACTGCAATGCGCAGGTGGCGGGTTTTAGATCACACCAATATAGTCGAGGTATGCAGCACGGTAGAAGAAACAAGGTAGGGTCAAACCAGTCTTTTTTCGTCAACAATGTGGCAATGCTGACGTCATTTCAACGAACCAATAGCAGCTCTCATATTGCATACTAAAACACTGCTAGGTCCAAATCTTGCACCAGTATTTGTATAACGACATGTCGCAATGGTGACGTCATAAAGTTTGTTTGAAATAAAGCCGTTCTATTGGCTAGCCGAACAAGAGAGGGTGTATTTTCTCCAATAGAAATGACTCTGCCTTGTTTCCTCTACCGTGGTATGCAGGGTGTCAACGAAAAACGTATCCACTAATTTTGAATAAAAATTATGTTATGCAACTATGATACCGCACAAGAGTTTCCTTCTGATGAATTTTTTAGCTTCTGGGACTTCGAATGCAGCTCATTTAAGCTTGATAGAAGATTATTGTATCACAGATACTTGGAAACAGTGGGGAAGTTTTTAATGGATGCCTCGAGTTTGTGCCACGCGTGCCATGACCGTCAATCCGTTCGCCACATTTTGAAAGTATAAGGTGCGGCCCGTAGCACGGATACACAAACCAGATACTCTGTTCCCATGATCGGGTGCGCGAGGGCACGTGATCTGAGATACTGTATGTTTCCTCTGTTCATTTGAAAATATTTTATCGAATGAATTGTAGTTCTGGCATGCAAATAACGCCGTCATTTTTGACGTAGCGGGTACGCTATGTTTCCCAACAAAATGTACAGTATAGTTTATACGCACGAGAATTATACTCAAATTATTGAAGGAGACCCATTTAAATAAGAAACTAGGGTTGAAGTCATGGTAAGCAAATCTCATGTGAAGGAAAAATGACCATCCTATGACTACCTCCTAACGATAGAATAGGTACCTAATGTGCCACATCATAATAGAACATGATCAAAATTCAGTGAGCGACAAATAAGCCTATAACAACAACAAAGGATGACCAAAGACAACACTGCTCCAAAGTTCTCAGCTGGAACAAAGTACAAGCTAAAATAACAGCAAATGATGGCCCAAAACACCAAAATTCGCAGCTGGAAGTACACACACACAACAACAAAGCACAAGCTCACCGAGCAAAGAGCTGAGGATGGTGCCGTACTCGGGGTCGGCTGCCAGCGCGTCCTTCTCGTAGTATTTGCTGTCAGATGAAATCATTTCATTAAAACTGGCATACGAACAAAAGGCGCACACGCTAGCATATAGTTGAAGCGTCGCGACACGGACTCTCACTCGAGGTGATGTAAACTTATGAAAGTGATTGTAATTGGTTTCTCCTCTCCTCTGGTGCCTGTGCGTGATTGATTTCTGATGGCGTGGTAGTGGGATAGTGATTGTAATTTATGAGAAATCATTTAAGTATATAATATATTATAAACTCTGTTCTCGACTCTGATGCCTGTGCGTGATTGGTGTTTGATGGCGTGGTAGTAGGATAACTATCAGATGAAGAGGCGCTCGGCTCGTTTTCGTTCATCTATTCCGCTCATTTCTACCAACACAGCCTAAGTAATTTTTCTTTCTACAGTGTGGATTTCGCATTAATTAATCAGATGTAACGACTGGAACATGATAGGGAGCATGAAACAAAAAATTTATAGATAGAAAGTGATAAGTACTGAATAAATAATGCTAAGAGATGACATTTCTGTTGAAACACTCATAATATTAGCAATGACCAGAGTTGTAATTTGGCTAATTGTAATAGGGATCGAAAACTTCAAATCATGGTTACCTCGAATCTGCTCGAATATATTTTGAAAATTCAAAATCTCGAAAGACTTGAGGCATCACAGCGGCGAACGAGCGGCTTAATTAAGGTTGTTATCGGAGCGAGGTATCCTAATTACTGCTCCCAACACTGCTCAGAATATCTCTCGCTAATCTAAATAGGGCTCAAATTTTTAGTTCCGACCCGGTCTTTAGAACTTGCAGAGCAACACCCACTGTCTCAATGGAGTCTGTATATCAGTCGTTGCATTATAGGCGAAACAGTTATGAACGCGATGAGAAGCTTGTGTAATTCCACAGCGTTCTCGTTGTAATTGGTTGAATTCATTCATGTTCTCGAGCTTATGAAGCTCTGTTGTAGGGGAGAAATGGAAGGTGATGCTATCCAATGTTCCAGCAGTGAGTGAGCTGATGGAAGCACCGCAGCTTCTCCTCAATCAATAGCGAAACAAAGATTGCTCTGGATACTGTAACCAATGATAGCAATCAGAGCTTTCACCAAGAGCTTCTTCTTCGCCTTTCTACACTGCCATCATAACCGTACTAATTTAGGTGGTGAAAGTCTCTACAAAACTTTATCTCGAATCCACTTTCACCCTGTAAAACAATTATTACTCTCACTTTAAGAAATGACGCCTAATGACATGTTACTTTCATAGAGTTAAAACACGAAGACAATTGAAAGCAATTCATCCATAGTTCAGTTGGTTGTTTCTACTCACTCTATGTAATGTCATTCTTTTCGATACATTTTTTATGACCATGTCTGTCGAGTTTTGGGGGATTAACTCGATTTTGTAGCTTTTGCTTTAATATTTTACCATTTATGTGAACAAAAAGAAATTTGACATCATTAATTTTCCAGAATTTTAGCACAGACAGTAAGAAGTTCGAATCGTTTTCCTTTCGATGTAATTCGAAGTTCACCTGGAACCCATGCGTCGGCAAAACGTGCCCAAGGCACCATTTAATCAATAAAAAAGTCATCTCCCTTCCAAAATAATGACCGAACAAATCTACCAAAATAACATCCGAACAAACCTGCCGAAATGACATCCAAACAAATCTACCGAAATAATCTCCGAACAATCCAGCCGAAATAACATCAGCACAAATGTTCCGAAATAACATCCGAACAAACCTGCCGAAATAGCATCCGAACAA
>JACJUY010003405.1:3171-42053 GCA_014220935.1 Platorchestia sp. MABIK
AAATTCCGAAACGTTTGCGATTAAAAGAATGTTCCCTTTTATATTGGTTCTTCTTTTCATTGTACGTATTAAATTTCTCAAAAATCGCCCTTTTAATTCTACAATATATAACAATATGTAGTATTTAAAATATTTTAAATACGCAAGCTGAAAAGATTTCCGAAATTTTGATATTAAAACTATAGCAATCTAAAAATCTTTTGGATCAATTGCAAATTGAAAAAGAGCAAATTAAATTTCACTTGGAGCAATTCTATTTTCACGAGGATCAAATCAAATATCACTTGGAGCAATTCTATTTTCACGAGGAGCAAATTAAAATTCACTTGGAGCAATTCTAATTTCGCGAGGATCAAATCAAAATTCATTTGGAGCAAATCAACTTGTTAATGGTATAGTGCCATGTACGGGGGTTGTCTAACTAAGGAAGAGTGTCACGTCCGTTGACTTTCAGTCAATGCTTCTTGCTATGGAACCCATAATTTCTCTCGTAACTCTAATGCATTATTAGTGTTCATCATGATTGAGATCTTCAGTGATGGTAATCCTGAGATCTCTTTGTTAACCTACTGCTTCAGGTTTCATTCTTGGTGTGCAAGGAGTGCTATTTATTACTTTACGCTGAAACTCATTAACCAGGCTTTAGTCCGTTGGAGAGGTCGGCTGCGGTCTGTTTGAAGAACAACTTTGCCTAACATGCATGGTAAACGCCCAGCAACAGAGTTTCAGATTAACTGCAAACTTGATTTTATTAAAGATTCTGAGGCTAAAGTTGTCCACAAATATGGGGAGTAGCGTGCCTTTAGATCATCTTGTTGTTCAATACGGATAAAGAGAAATAGATGAATTGTGACTAAGCACTAAATTAATTGCGCATCGTTATTCTTTGAGTGAGAAGAAAGAGTCAGTTTCGTTTCTATCGAGAGCGCACACTTGTGTACGAGTACTATTTGGATCTCTACTTTGGCCATAACGCCTTTCGTGGGGAACTTTATCGAAAGCTTTCTGAAAATCAAGACATATGACGTCTAAGGCTCTTGTACTGTTGTAGATTCGGAACACTTCTCCAAAAAAGCCACTGAGTTTAGTGCGATTCGTTTTTCCCGGAATCTGTGCTGAGTGTCAGCAATTAAATTTTAGGTTTGGAGATGGGGGATTTTCAGACTTCGAACAATCATTTTATCGTTTTACTGGTGACTTGCATTTTCATTTACTAAGAATTGGGATGCAGTTCGCCTGCTTTCAATCTTGTTGAAGTATCCGGTAGTGAGCGATTGCTTACGTTCCGTATCAGTTCGCTGATGACATCGGTTGCCTCTTCATGTACAAGGGAGCTAGGGGCTCAGGTCCGGTTGATATATGTATGGGTTTGAGAGGCCGAGCTCTTTTTTAACCTATTCCACATAAATATACCGTTGTTTAAAGCTGTGTGAATGTGTATGGAATGTAATTTAAAAATATTGGTTTAATCTTCTCGTGTGAACACTGCAGTAAAGCACGTACTTTGAATTCTACACCTTTTTCACTTCAAATTAATCCAAGTCAAGTTCAATTTAATTAAAGTCAAGTTCAGATGAATCCAGCCCTAAGTTGAGTTAAGAATTGAAATAACCACTCGTTACTTTGAGCGCATTTTGTTAAATATGTTCTCTTGGATGTGATGAGCAAGGAAAACGTTTTTCCTTTCAGCGAGTAATACATAAAATTTCTGTAATATAAAAACAAGCTATCGTAAATTGTAGTAAGGATCCAGCATCAAGAGGCAGAGTGTGATTCAGATCTTTGAGCGGAGTAACAGATAGAAGTCAGTTTTAAACACTCCGTATTATACATACTACACATTAAAGTTGTTTTACAATGCCAAATTAATTGCAGTGTGGATCCATTCAAATATTTATGTTCAAAGGTAATTTTATGTTACACATACACATAGTGGTATCGAGGATTTATTTACACTCGTATAGAGATTTATATGAGTGAAATTCCACTTTATCACATAGATAAAATCAAATATCCATGCAACTACAAAAGATTACCATTGGACGATGTGTAAATTTAATCTTTAAAATAAATATGCAAATGCAATTCACCGAGCACTTACGATACCATTTGATTACAATTTATATGAGCACATTACTACTCAGATACATTCCTGCATTAGCGATAAAAATTCTGTCATCCCTTCAAATGAATAGGCAAAGGCAAATCTATCATTTCTGTCGATGAAACAAAATGTAACTTATTTTTATAAATTTCATTTGAACAAGAAAAAACAGACTTTGTTACTAAATTTCTTTTAAAGGTTAAATTCACAAATCGTCCGATGGCAATCTTTTGTAGTTGCATGGATATATGATTTTATAAATGTGATAAAGTGGAATTTCACGCATATAAATCTCTATATGAGTGTAAATAAATCCTCGATACTACTATGCGTTTGTGTAACATAAAATTGCCTTTGAACATAAGTATTTGAATGGATGCATACTGCAATTAACACAGCATTGTAAAACAACTTTAATGTGTAGTATAATGCGAAGTTTTTATAATTGACTTCTTTCTATCTGTTACTCCGCTCAAAGATCTGAATCACACTCTGCCTCCTGATGCTGGAGAATTACCACATTTTACGACAGCTTGTTTGTATATTGCAGAAATTTTATGTATTCCTTGCTGAAAGGAAAAACGTTTTTCTTGCTCATCACATCCAGTAGATACATTTTAACACAAAAAAGTTCAAATTTACGAATGATAATGCAAATTTTTAACTCGACTTAGGTTAGATTAATTTGAATTTGACTTGAATTAATTTGAACTTGACTTGGATTAATTTGAAGTGAAAAGGTGTAGTTTTGATTTTAAATTGTCGTTTGTTAATTGTTTTCTCTAAATATAGTGTGGATACTATCAGCATCATTTAATGTGAAAGATCCCAAAATGATATATACGTAAGCCAGAGGGCGTAAGATATTGGGTACGTTATTTTGCAAAAGATCTGAGGACCAAAGTTGTCGTCAAATAAATCTGTTTTGCCCAAGCACCAAGAGCGTATACTCCTCAGCTCCAAAGAGGTTTCAAATGGCCTCGAGCAAATCACTGAAATAAGTGCACGCTTAGGAGCGCTTTCAAAGTCAATTAGAAATTCGTTGGTATATGTTATCTACGGGTTGAGCTTCTCAAGTGATTTTCAATGTATCTGAATATGTTCACTGAAAAATCTCAAGTTCCCTCGAACGTTTGCACCTCCATGTGAAGAATGAGGATCAAAACCACAAGAAAACAAATTTAAATATATTTTGTATAATAAAAACGTCTGTATATTTTCAATACCAAATGTGCAATACATATCAAAGAATGATTAATTGTGAAGGTTATTTCGTTACAAAAATTAAGAAAACAGCGACATCTTCATTTGTTTGCCGTTTGTGAGCTTACGTTTCTGTATCACTGATTCAATACTGTGCATATTTCACTTTATTTTTACCAACACTCTAACCGATTACTTTATTGAAATTTATCAAAATAAATTCATACGCGAGCAAGTTTTTTGGCCGCTACGACGTGTCTGCGCAATCCACACAAGAACCAAAAAATTTTTACAAAGAATTAATAAAATAGTTTTTCATTAAGCTCGGTCTTCTTTCATGAGTATTAACCAGGTACTTCATGAAAGTTCTAAAACTACTCTAATAAATTAAAAGCATTAAGAAAAACACTGATATCAATATTTTTGTGATGTACTGAGTGATTTTAAGCTTTTTAGATATTAGTCCAGTATCTGCGATTCAAAAATGAAACTAGGTCAATATTTTTAAAAAGTGGAAACGATCGATTACAAAATTATCTTAGAAATCGGTAAATTATAGGGAAAATTATTGAAGTATGGGTATGATAAGACCAAAAGATCTTGCTAGAGATTTCCAAAAAGCGTAAGTTTCTGGAGATGTTCAAAAAGCGTAAATTATTAAAGAAGAACCAGATACTCTAAAAGTATACTGTGGGGATATGAAGCAAAATTAGAGCGTATGTTCATTGTTCAACCCGTTTTATAAAAAGACTTTCTTCGCAATTATATAGCTTCTAGTAATTTTGAATGATTTTAAAATTGAAAAATTCTTGTTTTTTCCTTCCTTTTTTGCAATTTTAATCCAAATAAATTCCCATATGTAATGAGAACCTCTCATTTATTATTTGACTTCTATCGACACAACTGGCCAATAGCGTTTACGTTCTGGCCATGCATAATCAAATCTCAGCATCATGATGGACTTTCAAATTTTTAGATATCTTCGAATAATTAAGAAAGTAATCTGTTTATCTCGAAAAGAAAATACAGTCAAAGAAAAATTTCATCAGTAAAAATGGTTTTAACTTTTGTGAATATGTGAAACAGACAACGAAGGGTCATTTATAAACATATATGTCATTTTCACGCTACGACAGAACTAATACAAAACGTTTGCTAGTCGATAACTCGTTTCCTAAATACCGTTGATTCATGAAATCTATTCATGCTATTTTACCATTCATGAAATGTATTTATTCATTCTTACTCATCGTGCATCAGTTGACAGATGAATACAGTAGCAATGACAACTCCTTGATAATATAAATGAATTATGCGTATCCATCGAACAGGTTATTACTACTCTCTTGAACGACGTGAATTTATCAGTTTAGGTTTCCCACCAACACTCGACTTAATCTCCAATCGGCAACGAACTGCTCATATTGCCTAAAGTGCAGAGCAGTGGCGATAGACTTGTGCTCGACGTTTGAGATAGCGAGAGTTGTAGTGCTTACATGTGATGTGCTGTACATTCTGTCGGAAAATGATTGAAAAATCATGTCGATAGCGGAGTTCATGCCTTTTTTTCGAACAATATTTCAAATAGAAAGTCATATCGTACAAGTGATGAGTCAATATTAATAAACATTCATAAATACTTGGAATCTTTTTCCCTTGTCTGTACTGCAATTTGTCAAGAGTTGCAACCATTGTCAGTGTGTGCTGAAATATCAGGTAATGCTTACCCTTCTTATTTCTGCTGTAATAAGAAATTGGATGGGATCTATTCATTTCATTGTTCTTAATTCGTGCTGCTTGGAAAATTATGAAACAGTGTTTTTCATTGCTTTAAAAATGCAATACAACATAGTCATTTGCTTGGCCAAGAACTTTGAATAGATCTATCATAGACATTATCCATATTCCCTTGGTCAAATCTGTAACGCATCAGAGATTCTTAAATTTTTCTAAAGAAGCAGTGCAGCTTAGTGATGGATTTTTGTCCACAGTTTCTTCGTTACTCATTACTTCTCCTGTTTTTCAAGCACGTAATAAGTGCAAACAAAAAAGTTTCCCCCTATTTATTTATTCCCACTTTTCTTGGTATTTATTAAACAGTTTTCTTTGTTCACATGGCAAAATAATTTCCTGAATAATATTGCAAACTTTCAAGTTACTTAAAAATAAATTTCCGTTTACATATGTGCAACCTACTTTAAAATTATTCATGTGTTTAAATGGTGTGTAACAGTACGTAATTCTGTTTATAGTGAGCATGGTAATAAAAATGTTTAGTTGGGATTCGGTATGCACATCAATTGTTAAAGAACACAGTTATCGAACACGGTATTTGTAGAATACGAACCCTGAGAACTATGGATCTACAAATCACGGCTCCTGACAGGGAAGTGAGAACTAATCCCGTTCGGGAAGAGCTGACTCGCCAATAGGTTCTGTGTGGTCGCACGAAAAATTGTAATCACTTGAGTAAGTTAAGCAAAGTTTTGATTTCATTATACACAACGCTCATCAATCCTGACTCTAGTGTTAGGTGAGGACATAACTTTAATTGTTTCTAGTATTTGTTCAGTGTTCAGGAGTTCTTGAAGATAGTGAGTAGTATTTCTTTAGTACAAGTAGACTACGACGGCTACAGTCAGGGGCGTGAGATTCTTAAACGTTGCAAATTTCACTGCCAGCTGCGTTACGCAACCGAGAAGGATTAATTAGTCAAACACTCTATGTGCGGAGGCGTTACTTTCAGGGTTAGAAAGAAAACGTCACACGCTCCCTAACTCAGATCTATGCAGTTAATAAATGCTCCAAAGATGAGTTATTGGTTACTACAATAGCGGTATTCCTCCCTTCAAATCTGATTCGTCAAAATAAAATGAATTCATTCTTGAACAGTCAAAAATAATTTTCTGATTACACTAGTTTAGATTTTCTGATTTCATGAATGTAGGTTTTACAGTGCGAACAATGACTTCCGCTCGCAATATTTGGAACGCAATTTGAAATTATGTCGATGTTCATTAATTACGACTCCGATAACAGAACATTAACTCACGTATCCTCTTACAAAAGTCGAACTCGATGCTTCATACTCTAACCCCTTTCTTTAATCATTAAAAATATCTCTAAATTCTTTAATGATTACTAAGGAGTTACTTTTATGTTCAACCGTGCCGACCTCGAAAAACACACAGTTAAAAAATGTCCCCCGTGGGTGAGAGGTTCGGTCTGATTATCTGAGAGTGGTTCCTTTCTTAACAACTCTACAACATCCATAAACTTCGAATCACAATTCCAATTTAAAATTTGTATAAATTTAATTACAAGATTTTTAGATATTTGGGTTGTTCTCTTGAGTTGGAACGGGGCACGCATTCGTCCCTTAGTGAAAGAATAATGAGATAAATTTTTCGAGTGGAAATGTTATATGTACATGTTTTTCGGGCCAATTCTGCATTATCTTGGGCCAATTATGCAACAGCTGCGTTCCCATTCGAAAACTTACCTAATAGATCATTTATTTAAATTTCACACAGTGAACACCCAGTTCTCTTGGTCTTGGGTGTGCTCATTTCAATTTATGAGCACTTTCTCTAAATTCCCGAATGGATCTTGCCTAGCATTCATCGTGAATTAGCCATCAAGCTGAAGAAGTTAGACAGCACATAATTTGTGTCGCTGCAAGTGTAAGAGTGATATGATTCAGATACAATCTACCCATGATGTTAGTGTGAAGTTGAACAAAAAAAGTAGCTACCGCTTAGCTAGGCTAAGAGTAAAAATTAAACGTCATTCACGGGATCAAATTGGTTTTCTGACTTGAAAAACTGCACCAGTATTACTTTTACCAAGCTCTTAGAAAATTAAGTATTCACCACGGATGCAAGCGAAATCATTTCAATTTACTCAAGAGAAGGACGTTACAATTCATTTACCAACGACGTGATCATCACCGAGGTAAATTACCCCATTCTGAATTAAATAGTGAAGAATTTTCAGACATGGCTGAAAGTTTTATTAAAGTTCTTTACTATGAACAGTTTTGAAATGGCAAGCATCTAAATCTAATCATTCTGAAGTAGGTACCATTGTAACATAGGTTTATTTCGATGCAGCCTCTGAACAAAATTGAAATTCTGGAAAGAACTGCAAATCGTAATGATCTGTCACTTTCTCTAACACTATCTAAGCGTCTAATAGGTTTCAATGTATCCTTAACTTGATCCTGTACAAAAGCCTAGCCCTAAAGTGAATTCATTCACACTATATTGTACACATTATTAGACAAGAATACGAGTACGTCACCAAAGAGAGTTCTGCAATAATGGGCCTCCCTTTGTCGAAGCTTCTTCTGCGATAGGTGAAGGCACTTACAGAATTTCAGGAAAACATTCGAGTGCTCGAAAGCTGGTCTCGGTAGGCAGACCTTTCATTAATACTTTGGGACAATTTAGTACTTTTCTTTACGTGATTGAATTTCCAGCGTGCCTCCAAGCCCCGTTAATGAAGCATTTAGAACAGGGCTACGACAATTGGGAGCACCCGTATATGAATAGTGTGACGGCAGCTGTTCATCGCGTCATGCCGCCGACCACTACGACGAGCACAGCAGCGGAGAGGGTTTGGAGAGAGGATGTGGCTGCGCAGTCAGCCGAATTGCCCCTGAACTGCTGAGGTCTGGGATCGTCCACTTCGTTGCCCACCACGTCTCTGTTGAAGTTCGTGTAGGTCCTCACAGGGGGGCTGGACGGGTCGGGCTCCCGACGAGATCCTCGAGAGTCGAGCGGAAGGCGGTGGGTCGTGGAAAGGTCGCTAGAGTCGAGAGGAAGGCGATGGGTCGTGGAAAAGTCGCTGAGTGTCGAAGTCGGCGAGTAAGGAGAGTATGCAGACGAGGCAGCTCGCGTTACGTGTTCAGAGGGGCTGTCCAGCGAGTTGCTTAGTTCAAATCCGGGGCACTGTTCTTCCGTCGGCCTGAGAGGAACAGAACATATTCAAAAGCAATGCACAAATGATAAGAAAATTAGAATGTTAGTGCAATGTACTTCTAAGAACTAATTTGATTGCTGAGGTGTCAACCTAATGGTTTTCTGTATTAAACTGAAGAGTTTAAAGAAAAAATTTATGTACAATTCATTTTACCCGAAGTCGAGAGCAATTTCCCGGAATCAACACAAAATCAGCAAGCTTAAAAATTATAAAAAATGTATTTCTTCATACTTACAGTTCCCGGTTCCATTTGACTAGCTTGAACCCTGTGTGAAAAACATTCGGCTAGGGACAGAATTTTGATTTATTTAAATGCAGCACCCAATACCACGTTTTCAGCTAAAACTGCGAACATAAATTGGAACATGTACTGAAAATTATAATTTCCTTGATAGGAAAGGTGTCTAAGAAAAGAAATGCTGATTCTGTAAGAATATAATGGCGTAACATACAAGAACTTTACGAGGAACAGAAAGAGAATCTGGCCAGCCTAGCGCCTGGCAAGATAGCGCGACGAGTGACTGACTGCAGGTGAGACAGGCACAACCCAACGCCAGACGGCCGTTGAGGGACCGCATGAATAGAAATTAGCAGTATCACCTCACTGCATGAACCATCCCAAGATGAACTGTTGCTACGTGATTTTGCCGACGCTAACTACAAGCTCGGTCCACAGAATATTTTCTAATTTTTAACAAATGATGCAGAATTTTACAGCTCATATGACAAAATGAAAACATTTTAGATTTTTCACTTCCAAATTTAGAGCACGATTTTTAAAGAACGGCAATTGCAGTGGAAGTGAAGTTTGTTAATTTTGCCTCTGTTTAGCAATTTTAATTCTATCAAAAATACAAAAAAACTATTTATGAAGATATTTTGATGAAAGTTTAAACAGCATTCTTGTTATTTTATTGCACATGTAAATAACAAAAAAGACACACTTGAATTGCCGTACAGTGTAAGGAACTATGTTTTAAATTTTATCCACAGCTATAAGAAAATCCTAAACGTAACTATGATAAATATGTCAGCGCTCCTAATAAGCCTCCAGTTATCACTTGCCGTAAAATTCATCTCATTTTGTTTTGTAAATTTTCTTTCACGAACTAACAACCCAAATCGTCCCCCTGTCCGCTGAACATGTACAGTAACATGGATAAGTAAATCCCAGGACACCACTGGTATTTGTCTTGATCCAAAATTACCGAATGAAATGCTGGGACATTTTACTCACTTGTAGTTGATGCACTGCTGCAGGAGAGAATTCTAGGACATAACGCTCACCAGTAGTTGGCGCACTGCTGTAGGACATTACGCTCACCTGTAGTTGGTGCACTGCTGTAGGACATTACGCTCACCTGTAGTTGATGCACTGCTGCAGGAGAGAATTCTAGGACATAACGCTCACCAGTAGTTGGCACACTGCTGTAGGACATTACGCTCACCTGTAGTTGGTGCACTGCTGTAGGACATTACGCTCACCTGTAGTTGATGCACTGCTGCAGGAGAGAATTCTAGGACATAACGCTCACCAGTAGTTGGCGCACTGCTGTAGGACATTACGCTCACCTGTAGTTGGCGCACTGCTGTAGGACATTACGCTCACCTGTAGTTGGTGCACTGCTGCAGGAGGAAGCCGAGCGCCCGGTCTAGCATGGAGGTGACGAACTGCGTGGCGGAGATGGCGCGCTGCTCCCTGCTGCGGCCGTCCGAGGTGCCCGCCACGCTCCGGCCGCACTCGCGGGGCGTCTCGCCCAACACGCAATGCCGGAACTTGTGGTGTGCGCTGCACGCGACGGGGGATGTTTTAGTCCAGTCAAGCCTCATACATGTCATCCTGTACGTTGGTTTTTCAGATGCCTTACTACCAACACCAGGACGCAATGACGGTTAACACCGGTCAAACCGGTACCCATTTCCGACACCTGGGTAGAGTGGGCAATTATGGCTGAGTTCTCCCTTTTCCCAACGGGGAGCATCACCGCGCAGCGCAGGGATTCGAACCACCGACACCCTCCCGTGAAGGGCGCGAAATTCGAACCGCCGACTCGAATCTATCGCACTACTCTCACATCCTTGTTCCCTGATCACTGACTTGAGCTTTTGACACTTTAAATATTTAAATGACTTTGAGTGTACAGAAAAACAGTCCCACCACGGAGAGATTACAGTGAGCGGAAATACACGAAGTTAGGGCAGAATTTGTTCTAAATACCCTCAATGCCTCTTGAGATTGGAATGTCAATATTTTAACAACAATAAATGAAATTATAAAAATCATTGGACATTACCAGAAGATTTAATTTAAGATTTATTTCGTTCATTGTTGTATTTAACACATGTAAAAATTCATCAACTACAGCGGAAACATGAGAAGACAATTATTTAAAAACAGAATTCGATATGGTTCTCAAATACAAAGTGAAGTCATCACCCACCAGCACATGAGGTCGTTAGAGGCGGCGTTGCCCTGCACGAGGTCGGCCAGGTACTTGTAATGGTCCCCGCAATGGTCGCTGGAGATGTAGACCTCCTTCATGCACGGCGCGTACTCCAGGTAGGCTGCGGCAAACGGTCACTCGTTAATGGATTACAATGTATGCAGCTAAGGAGGTAGCATGCAGCACTGAGAACAATACCTAAAATGAATCGCGCGGGAGTGTCTTTTAAAGTCCACTAGAAGTCCTTGGACATTTTTTTCTTAAATGTACACCCCCTCAGGGGATACAACTATTGTATCTATGGAAATAAGCACTCCCAGGGGGAAAATATGTGAGGGCCCGAGCTGAGAGTTAGGTAGGCCTTCTTTTTGTTGAAATAAAATATTTTTGTTATGTTAAGGACCGTCTTTTTTCGATTCACTGCCATCCTGTTTTTCAGCACCTACTACTTTCTTCTTCAACTTTTATCTTGTTTCATAAACTTTTTTGTTAACTCATTGTTTCTGTGCCCCTCCTGCATAGATTCCGCATTCCCTTATCTCAAACCTAAATGATACCTTCCTCCTTTCTCTCTTCGGAACGCTTTTTTTAGCGGCTAGGGAGGCTAAAACCAATATCTAATCTTATCTAGTCATAAATGTACACTGTTGTGTTGCCTTTATTTTTTGTCAATAAGTAGATTAAGATATTAACAATAACAGCGGATTGTACCATCCTTAGAGACTTATTTCTTGAATTTAAACAAACATGTTACTACTCGTATCATTGAACTCCTCCACGTAAAACGTCTGTTTCAGATATTGTTAAAGTATTAAAAGTTTCAAAATCAACTCAATCATGTTATGAGCTCGTATAAAAAGTTTTTCGCCATTAAAGATTGTTCCCAAGAAGAATACTAGAAATTCTAGAATACTAGAAACTCCCGTTGAAGAAATTCTTTAGCGGGAATAAGCCAAAATACCACAAGACATGCTTCGAGCCTCTGCTGGCAGGCTTCAGAGGGAAACTTGGTGGAGTAATTCGGACTGTGGGAGGACATGTTGAAAAAATTTTGAGTTAAAAATGGTTGCACACAATCACAATTGAATACTTGCACTCATTTTGTTTTATTATTTGTAATTCTAGAGAATTTGAAGACATTTTGTTAAATCAAAGTCATTGGGTTAAATGACTTTTGCGCCCCTTGTTCGTTTCACAAGAAAATAGATTACACATTAGACGTGAGTTTCGGGTGGGCCATAGGCTAGTTGCTTGCAGGAATCTGTATACTATATTTATGTGTTGTGATCATATAGTATGGGCTCCTGCTATTGCATTTACTTTCAGTTTCTGCGATGGACTTTGGGAATTGTGTTCATAGAACACAATTCTGTCATGTTAATAATTGCATTATATTAAAAAATATAAAAAAACAGCGAGAGCGTTTCCATGCTACACAAGGAAGCTAGGATACTAAATTGCAAAACTATACACTAAAAACAATTTTTGTTAAAGACCGAATTATGTATTATCACCATTCCTACTTTTTTTTAAAGGAAGTTCGAACAAAATAAGACCCACTATTGAGATCCAGGAAAACGTGGATAAATCAACACAGCAACTTACACAAAAACAGCCCATCGCTGGTCTAATGAAGCTGAACAGCCGCGCAGATACACCTTGCGCACGTGGAGCATTATGTGTCTACAGTACTTCCATTAAATAATCAGTAGGCCCGCACAGGATTCGAATAAATTTCCTCTAATCAGAAAGGTCGCACTTGCATAACATCTGTTGGTTTAATCCTTACAACTTAGTTTCAGAATCGTGTCAAAAGAGACATAACTTCACCGCTCAATGAACCCTGGAAGTGCCGTGGAATGAGAGTTCGCACGTACAAACAGAGATAAAAAATAAAAATTAGCCTGATTTACGTAGTACTAACACGTTATTGTGATCCATGAAAGACACTGAGACTCAGATAAGAGAACCTCAGTTATGCCCACAAACATCGGTTCAAATTTATTTGGAAACGTCTGTAGCATGCTGGTAGAAAAACTGGAAGGCTCAAAACCACGTCCAGCAGTGTATTTTTGTATTCGTAGTGACTTCGATAAAGCTTGTAAGCCAATCAAAGATAAAGAAGAATATTTTATGACATAAGCAAATGTTGAATGTTGGCTCATCTATCGAATTTTTAATTGAACTTTCCGTCTACTTGACAGCCGCGAGACTTGCCAAAAATGCCTCTGGAATGTTTCACAAAAATATTTGCAAAAGTTACACTTAAAATCAGCAGAACATTTTTTCCACCCACCTCGTGAAACGAAATAAAAACGAAGCAACTTTAATAACTTATCTCGAACCACAAGTTTTTCATTGACGTGTCGGCAGAATTTATCTCTAAGTTCTCAGCATTATTATGAAAGATTAAACGCGATGCAAAAAAACAAGCAAAATAGAAACCGCTCAGAGGCAATCAGCGTTCACTAAAATGTGTGGAAATTTTTAAAGAATTAAGTTACTTGACATCTTAATGATCAATTATTAACACTGACCATTGATTTTTACCCAATGAAATGCATTCAATTTATTTATGCTTTACTGTTGCCGTTATTTGATTTTCTGGACAAAAAAAGGTTGAAATTGAATTCTCTTGAATCCGTGAAAGGAGCATTGAAATCTTTGGATCAGTTTCTCAAACGTAACAATTAAGCCCTGTAAATGTTTTCATGCCTAGAGACTGAGATTGGGGGAAAAATACTTTTTGTGTGCTGCAAAGCATGACTCAGGGTCAGTTATAGTTCATAGAACTAATGTCTAGTTGGTTCACATTAGACGACTATCTGCTCAGCTCCGCCATTTCTTACGAGATATTTCAAATGGAAACGTCGTAATACACTGTTAAACCAGATGACAAAGGACACCCTCCTACATTACATCAGGCATGAGGACTCGTCTATGTCGAATATCTGTACATGAAAAATGATAGAGCTTTCAACTGAAGAATGTTTGTCTCTCAAGAGAGAGCGTTCATATGTTAGCTGGCTTTCTCAGGGGTACTTGAAGGGGTACTACTCTCATTATGAAAACAGAATTTTTTTATTTTTAAACTGTAGAAATTAGATCAATAAGTCTTATTTCTATGCGATCTTTCGCTGGGTAAATTTTTCCTCGTATTGGATACTTTCCGTTTCACTTTTGATTTAGCTCAATTTCTAGCCTTCATGTTAATTTGAGCAGGTACCACTCTGTACTATCCCTACTTAATAATTTCCATAATTTATATATACACACATATATGCATATACACTTATGTCAGTTGCCCGCAACACTCCAAATAATTCAAATCTATTTAAATGGTATCATAGATACCATTCAATTGATATAATAACCTGACATCCGCTTACGTTTGTTGCCAAGCCGGAAATTTTATGGCAATGAAAATTAAATCTCTTGTTCAAGAAAATGTTACTTATCTCGAGGAAAGAAATACAGCAAATTTTCCCAAAAACTTTTTAGCCAATCTATGTTATATTCTGCTTGTTCCTTCATTAGTAACTTAGTTATTATTTAGTCCGTCCATTACGCTTTCGTCTGAGTTTGCGGTATCATGGATACCGAATTCCTGAGTGTTACATTAAAGGTCGCATCTACATGCATCGTTTTTTTCAGAATTTAAATTAATTTCTCCTAATTGTTAAGAAATATATGTCATCAGAAGACCGCATCTTACAAATCTGTCATAAGTGTAGATATAGGATCAGCATTTTTTCTTCATGTTTAAGTGATAATTGCGTTTTGAATCACACAATGGAGCTAAAATTGGAAGCTGCTCGCGAAAGAAGAGACTCTACCGGCAGAGAATAAGGAATGAACAACGGCAGGAAATCCTTGAAAGGGACAGGCAACGTCAGCAAGTGAGGCGAGCTGCAATGAACGATGTACAATACAACATGAAGAGTACCTTCATCGAGACAGTCGAAGAAAGCAAATCATACGTGAAAATATGGACGAGAAGCAGCAATCTTGGTACTTTAAGCAGCAAAGAAATTTATTTCAGCAAAGAAGGGAAAATATGAACGAGGAGCAGCAATCGCAGTAACGCGAGCAGCAAATGAATTCATCCCAGCTATGAAAGCAAAATATGAATGAGGAACAGCGTGTACAGTACTTAAAGCGACAGAGAAATTTATTTTGGCAAAGAAGGCAAAATATGGACGAGGAGCAGCAAAGGGTTAGGTTACCAAAGGTTAGATAATGTTGATGAAATTTTTTCACGGGTCCACGGTTTTTTTATGTTTAACATATTATCAGGATAGCTTCGATTAGGAAACGATAAGTTTGTTTATTTTATGTTAGAATAAGTTTGGTTAGAATATGTTATGTTAGAATTTGTTAGGCAATTTTGACCGAATGATTTCACGGGTTCACCTAGCGTAGCAATTGCATTACTTTAAGGGATCTACTACGCTGGACTTGACCTAACGGTTCAAATTTCACTGTACACTTTTCTATTGCACCTAGGGGAACGAAAATGCATACAGATATGTAAAATACATTTCCAAACACATTTGCTTCTATAAAAATTTTCGATTTTTTGCAATGAAAAAACTTATTTGAAATTTTATACACATTACCACAAAACGCTACTCTTTCTACAATTTTCAACATAGAAGCTTGATTTTGGTCTCATTCGACGCGGAAAGACTCCGGCACCTCAAAAATGAAGCGTTTTTGAATTTCTAAGTCGAAAATTTTTTATGACATTTATGGTAAAAAAATTTTTTTTACACAAAAATACCAGATTTGCATCATAAAATTTAAACTGGAATTCAAATGAAATTCCACTCCTCAACCTTGTTCGTTTCCACCGTATTTCCGCGTCGAATGAGAACAAAATCAAGCTTCTAAGTTTAAAATTGTAGAAGGAGTAGCATTTTGAGGTAATTCGAATAATTTTGTATGTTCGCACAATAACTTTTTTTTTCTATTGCGACAATCGAAAAATTTTATAGATGCAAATGTGTTCAAAATTTAATTTTATATTTCGTTATGCATTTTCGTGTATCTAGTTGCAATGAAAATGCAAAGACTCTAAGTTTTGAAAATTAGGTGATATTACAATTTCCGATAAACACAAAAAATCACGAAAACTTTTTTTCATGAAATTAAAAAAACGCTTCATTTTAGAGGTGCCGGAGTCCTTCCGCTTCGAATGAGACCAAAATCAAGCTTCTAAGTTGTAAATTGTAGAAGAAGTAGAGTTTTGAGGTAATTTATTGACTTTGTATGTTCGCACAAAAACTTTATTTATTTTGCGAAAATCGAAAAACTTTATAGTCACAAATGTGTTCAGAATTCAATTTTATACATCTTTATGCATTTTCGGGACTCTAGGTGCAATAGAAAGGTGTACAGTGAATTTTGACAAATTAGGTTTTTCATGTCTGACATTATCAGGAACGGTTAGGTTAGGATAGTACGGATAGGTGAGAATATATTGGGATGGGTTGGGTTAGAATAGGTTATGTTGAAATTGGTAAGCCAATGATGACCGGGTCCACCTAGCTCAACAATGGCATTGTCTGTGGAATTTCCACGGGTCCTGCTATTCTATGTAATATTCTGTTTGTTCCTTCCATAGTTAGTTAGTTAATTAGTCCGTACGTTACTCTTTCATCCGAGTTTGCGGCATCATTGATACTGAGTCCCTGAGTGTTAAATTAAAAGATCGCCTTTACATGCGTTGATATGTTTGACGTTTCATCAGGATATGTTCGGTTAGGATAGGTTGAGTTAGGTCAGGATAGGTTGAGTTAGGTTAGGATAGGTTAGGTTTGGATTGGATAGGTTAGCATAGGCTAGGTAATGTTGATTCAATTTTTTCACGGGTCCACGGTTTTTTTCATGTTTGACATATTATTAGTATAGCTTCGGTTTGGGTAGGTTAGGATAGAATAGGATAGGTTAGGATAGGATAGGATAGGTTAGGATAGGATAGCTTAGTATATGTTAGGTTAGGATGGGTTAGGTTAGAATATGTCATATTAAAATTTATTAGGCAATGTTGACCGAATTGTTTCACGGATCTTCCTACCTTAACGATGACAGTGGGTGGATAGGTAAGGTTGGGTTAGGTCAGGATATGTTTGGTCCTACCTAACCTATCCTATCCTAACCTAACCTATGCTAACCTATCCTATCCTAACCTAACTCATGCTAACCTAACCTATCCTAACCTAACCTATCCCGACCCAACCAAACCTATCCTGATAAAGTGTCGAACATATCAATGCACGTAAAAGCCATCTTATAATGTTACACTGAGGAATTCGGTATCCATGATATCGCAAACTCAGACGTAAGAGTAACGGACGGACTAACTAAGAAAGGAACAAGCAGAATATTATATCAATTTTTGACGGGCCGTGTGCACTCGGCCTCATCAACTCCAGAGAAATTCAATAGTGTTTTAATTTCTTTAAGCCTTTATTCCATTTCGCCTTGTCTGTCATTTCAAATGAAGGGGGTGAACTATACCATTTACAAGTTGATTTGCTCCAAATGAACTTTGGTTTGATCCTCGCGAAATTAGAATTGCTCCAAGTGAATTATAATTTGCTCCTCGTGAAAATAAAATTGCTCCAAGTGAAATTTGATTTGATCTTAGTGAAAATAGAATTGCTCCAAGTGAATTTTAATTTGCTCTTCGTGTAAATAGAATTGATCCAAGTGAATTTTGATTTGATCCTCGTGAAAATAGAATTGCTCAAGTGAAATTTGATTTGCTCTTCTTCAATTTAAAATCATTCTATTAGAATTTTATCGGCTTTATAATGCTATTTGATAGAATCTTAGTGAAATATACTCGCATTTTTTCTTTGTGAAGTAAGGTTATTCCAACAATGCGTACAAAGACACCGAGTTTTTACAGAGTGTAATTTACAAAAAAAATACAGAATATGATTTTTGTTGTATGAACCATTACTCCTTATCAAACCATTACACAAAGGAGTCATATCTGAGACACTTTGATCAAAGAAACATCTCAGAGATACCGCCACGTGGCACATTGCTGCACATCACGTTGCACCTTTTGTAGACAAGATACCGTCATCAGCAATAAGTGTCCCCCTCAACTCCAAATTTCAACTTTCAGAAATCAAAACCTTCAAGATGAAGTATAATAAAACGAGTGCGCGAGACAGACAGAGAATAATAGAAGCCTTCAATAATGAAGAGGACTGGAAGAAAGTTGCAAACGCACTTGGAGTAAATGCTAAGACTGCTTACAGGTGGCTGAAAAATAAGCAAGTCTTACCAAAGAAAAATGAAGGAAATAATAAGAAATGTCCCGAAATATTGAGCACACTTACAATAGCCATAGAAGAAAATGTTTTGATTACTCTCTCACAACTTCGCAGAAAAGTACAACAAGATCATGACATTGACGGGTGTGTTAATACGATCAAAAATTGGCTCGATGGTGAAATGTTTTCCGTCAAATTAGTGAGATCAAGCATTGATGGAATGAATAATGAAGAGAACAAAGAAAAACGCGCTAGATACATGGAGCAATTTTTCAATGCGAGATCAGAAGGGAGGACTCCAGTTTGGGTTGACGAGACAAATTTCAACCTTTACTGTAAAAGAAACCAAGGAAAATCAAAAGTTGGTACGAGAGCGTCAGTGATTCTTCCGTCCAGCAAAGGCGCGCTAATCTGCACATCATTGGAGCAATGACGAGTACCCAATTGCTTCTAACCTCGACTCGCCGCGGCTCGTTCAAACGACAGGATTGTCTGCAGTGGTCCCTGGAGCTCATACATGCATGTCGTCAGAACGGAATTGACCATCCTACTTTCATAATAATTGACAATGCTCCGGCTCATTCTAATCTTGAAGGGCTAGAGACAGAATATCCAAGTTTTCAGATACTTCGTTTAGCTCCTTGTTCTTATCTGCTAAATCCAATAGAGTTAGTTTGGAGCCAAGTGAAGAGTCACGTAAAGAGGCACTTGCGAGAAAATGCATGTAATTCTTGAGATAGCACCTGGCGGAGCATTACCAGTTACTGAGCAAGGGATGCAAGAGATGGAGAACATCGCAGTTGAAGCCCTTGGACTTGTCAACCCCGGCATGTTGGTCAACTTTACCAACAGGGTGGAGAAGTACTACGCTGCAGTAACGAAGACCTTATAGAAATAGACCTTATAGAAATATGTTATAGAAGAAGACCTTATAGAAATATGTTAATGCGACAATAATTGTCAAAACTTGTACAAACGTTGTAATGCATGCTTACTTTTCTGTTTGCCTTGCTTTGTTATGACTTTTCAGCAGTATTATTATGTTGATCATATTACTGTACTTTTTCATCAAAATGCACTTGTACACGAGTTATTAATAAATTATCTATTTATTATTCTTTTGAATTCTAAAACGCTTTCTATCAAAATATTCTCCAATCCCGCTAGGAACTAATGATGATAATAATGGTTCATTCGATAAGGTGTCATCTACCGGATAATCGTCGGTAGGATTATATTAGATTAGTCGTTAGTTTTAGCCCCCCGAGTAGGGAGGCTAAAACTAAAACCCGGTAGGGAGGCAGCAACAAATGCGATCCAAGGAGAGGAAGGACGAAGGCACCATTTAGTATGGAGTAAAGGGAACGCAGAATCTATTCAGAAAGGGCATAGAAACAGTAAGATGAGAAAGAAGTTCATGAAACAAGATCAAAGTTGAAGAAGAAAGTAGTAGGTGCTGAAAAACAGGACAGCAGTGAACGGAAAAGGTGGTCCGTAACAAAACAAAAACCTATTCTATTTTAACAAAAAGAAAGCCTACCTAACCTTTAGCTCGGGCCCTCACATTGTCCCCCTAGGACAATGTGATCCCAATACCCTGCACATTATTGAAAGCCCTTTGCTTAAATGCCTTTTAATGATCGATTAATTAAAGAACTAATTAATTAATCTTTCTCCAAAATTAATTAAAAAGTAGTTAATTATTAATTACCATTAATTTAAATAACTATAGTATTCTTACAACAACAATATATAACAAAAATATATAACATTTTATAGAAATGGTTTTTAAATAAGATCATTTTTCAATAGGAAAGAGCTTTTGGAAGAGTGCCTGAGAAATGGTTGTGTCTACTTGTATAAATGTGATTGCTGCCTGCAGTCCTATGTTGGAAGTACCACACTCCAGCAATTTATTCGTCACAGCCAACACTCTGGTATCTCCCATAGAACTTGCCGTCCATACTCATCTTGCTCCCAGTCAGCCATCAGAAATCATTGCCATAGTTCAAACCACCCTTTCAAAAATTCCAATTTCTCCACACTTTGTGGAACTGTAGAGCAATTTGACAGAATTTTGGAATCATTGTTCATTTTTACCCATAGAACTCAGCTAAACAATGATCAAAGTGCGATGAAAGTAAATATTGCCCCAACTGTGTATGTATGAGTGTGTTTGAATGTGTGTGTGTGTGTGTGTGTGTGTGTATGTGTGCAGTTCTGTTACTTTGTGTAGATGTTATTGTGGTTTGGTTTGATTGCTAGAATTTAGGTGTATGTGTACTTATGGTTCCGAATGTTTAGGAGAAATTGTGTTTTTATTTTTAATGGTTAGGCATAACTATTTTTCAATGTAGGTATAGTGATATTAATTTCTTATATATAGTTTTCCGCAATTTGTTCATTATCGTTTTTCGTTTCTTGTTTTACAGCACTGATGATGGAATCATTGATTCCGAAACATTTGCAATTAAAAGAATGTTCCCTTCTATATTGGTTCTTCTTTTCATTGTACGTATTAGATTTCTCAAAAATTGCCCTTTTAATTCTACAATATATAACAATATGTAGTGTTTTAAATATTTTAAATACGCAAGCTGAAAAGATTTCCGCAATTTTGATATTAAAACTATAGCAATCTAAAAATCATTTGGATCAATTGCAAATTGAAAAAGAGCAAATTAAAATTCACTTGGAGCAATTCTGTTTTCACTAGGATCAAATCGAATTTCACTTGGAGCAATTTTATTTTCACGAGGAGCAAATTAAAATTCATTTGGAGCAATTCTAATTTCCCGAGGATCAAATCAAAATTCATTTGGAGCAAATCAACTTGTAAATGGTATAGTAATCTTGACTTAAAAATACTAATTGTGTGTTTTTATATATTTTTTTTATGTTTGTTTGGTGTCCGTTACGCTTTCGTCTGAGTTTGCGGTATCATGGATTCCGAATTTCTCAGTGTTAACATTAAAAGATCGCCTTTACATGCATTGATATTCTTGACATTTTATTAGGATTGGCTCGGTTAGGATATATTTGGTTAGATCAGGATAGGTTAGGATAGGAAAGGTTAGGCTCTTTTAGGTCAGGATAGGTTAGGTTTGCATAGGTTAGGTGATGTTGACGAAATTATTTCACGAGTCCTCCTAGCTTAACGATGACATTGTCCGTGGAACTTCCACGGGTCCTGCTACTACCTAATAATGAATGCCCATGGTTTATTGTTTGGAGTCTGCTTTTTCTATTTCTCTGTCACGCTCATAAGGATAGTTATAATGACCGTATCTGTGATACGAATTTCACCAGTGCACAAGTACAAGAATGTTTTTTATTACGAGTACTGTTAGGGTGGATATATTTGTTTGCCATCCATATCTGGAAAATTTATTCAAGAAAGGTATTGAATCCCGTCATTTTTGACGGGTCGTGCACACTAGTAAATAATAATTCACAGTAGTTGCTCGCTTGCCTGGTCCGTCTCTATGTCACGCTCTTAAGCATGTTTAATTGACCGTGGACACGAGTTTCACCAGTGCGCAAGTACTAGAATATTCTAATCGCCGGTACTATTTGGATGGATATATTTGTTATCCACATCTGGAAGATTAATTCAAAGAAAACATCGAATACCGTCAATTTTGACAGTCCGTGTACACTTGTACTAGGTATAATTCCTGACTCAGTTGTTTTGTTACTCCTGCTCACACATTAGCTAATCATCATTTAAAATTTCTTGTTGCCTCATGGATGTTTCCACAAAATGGTTGCCGTATCCTCTGATTCTACCTCATACCATTTTGAAGATATTCACTGATAGACACTGATTCTATTCGCAATTCCGTTACAGGTTGGTACCTTTGCACTAACAGCACCCGATTCTTAAGAACACTTGTCAAGTTTCGATCCACACTGTTACAGTGCTACGTTCACCTGTGCGGAAGACCTGGTTCTCAGCGCAGAGCTCGTGGATGGACTGCATGGAAGGCTCGATGGCGGCACCGAACGCGTCCAGCTGGTCCGGAGTGAGGAAGTGCGTCGTGTAGTCCCTGATGCAGTCCACGAACGCGGCCCACATCCTGCGCGTACATCACACTGCTAAATGCCAGCCCAAGTGACAAATTCATGCCAATTTATTTAGGTCAATTTCAAAATAGGCACAGCTTTTCATGCGTGTCAATGTAAATTGTACGGGAAACGACTTGAAAAACGCACTTGATACATTCCACATTATACGTAGCTTTGAAAACCGAGTAGGAATTACATAAAATGGAATTGCCAAGAGGTGTGTAAATATCAAACAAAATTACTCGCCTGTTAGTCCTTTTTTAGACAACGCAAAATAGTATCTAGACGAAAGATGATA
This sequence comes from Platorchestia sp. MABIK, assembly GCA_014220935.1. Classification (NCBI taxonomy): domain Eukaryota; kingdom Metazoa; phylum Arthropoda; class Malacostraca; order Amphipoda; family Talitridae; genus Platorchestia; species Platorchestia sp. MABIK. The sequence goes on from JACJUY010003405.1 coordinate 25,564, forward strand.
GGAAGCATTGATCTTAAAAAATTCGGAGACCTAGGACATGAGTTTCTTTGAATATAGGAGAGCAGGTCTCATGGCGCAAGCGTGATGGTCACGGTCCAGATGACAAGAAGATAGCTAAAGGAAATGTTGGCCGGTCGATGATAAACGGCAATATTGCAGCAAGGACCTCGATTCTTTCATGCCTATAAAAAATCTAAAAGCTGAGAAAAATTGTCATAGCTGGCTGAAACATTGAAAATTTTCATAACACTTATGCGAATTATAAGTACTTCATGCCAGCAGCACTCAAAGGATAGTTTGTCCTGATACATTACCGTACCAAAATCGTTAAGTTATTCTAGTGTAAATTTACGTAATTATGTCGGATAGAAATCTTAATTTATCTGAACAAAACTAACATCAAGCATTCGAGTGCATCAAGCATCCTGATGTGCTCGAAACTGTAAAATATCCCACGGAATTTTTTATTGATATCGAACGTTTCCTAGGGACTTTCCCAGCGTACGACTGTGTCATGTAGGTTCCGAGAGTTACAAGATTCTACAAAATTCCATGCGTAAAAAATTTTGGTTCAGACTAGCAACAGGTAGACGACGTCCTCAATTACTGTTGTGACCAGGCAGGTCCACGCTTTAATTTAGCAATACCATACCGATGTGCTTTGGACTGTTCTAGAAAACAGGTAGCTTTCCGAGGATGAAGCTGTGGTGGCCCATGCTCTAGTTACAGATGCAATGCTGTAAACAATTTACATGTTTACACATGTGTGTAAGTTATATTCAGAACTATCAAGAGATAAAATTTCAATACTTCTTCGGTATCATGTTACATGGAGGCTGAAGACCAAGGTTGACGCTTTTGAGCATTGGCTACAATTCCGCTACATGAATGTCAATGCATCAGGCAAGTGTTGGGAAACTATTGCAGTACTCTCACTCCTGAGCGTTCAAGCGTTTTTCCTCAACACGGTACAAACCGAAAGAAGAAAAAGTTGGCTCATGGTGGAATATATCTAAAATAGAACGCCATATTGGACGAGACCAAAAATTCATGCCCTAAAATCAGAAAAATTTCTCGGGTAATTTTCGAATCGCATTCAAAAGCGTAGATGCGGATGGAGGTTGTCACAGCATTGTACTTGTGCGACAGCTAACTCACCTACATGCGTACAGTATGCTCTGTGATGCTCTGACGTACTTCATTACACTCTGCGCACAACTATGTTTATAAACGTTAGTGGATCGAATATTTGTGGTATTTGATCCTTAGTAATTGATGAAAATAGTAAAGAACTTGTACATAAATTTTGCATTCACGTATATATTTGAATTCTCAGACGTCGAAGATCTGAAATTTTGTATACGAACACTTCTCTACGACGCTCTGAAATCTAACAAGGAGACATGCATACATTTCATTACTTTTGTCTACGCACAGAGGCACTCAATCCCAGTGTTGTGGCCGCCAGAACCGAGTCGCGTACAGACTGCACAAGTGGCCTGCTTTCTGTGGTGAAGGACTAGATTTCAGCTTTGGGGAGTGATGAAACTGTCAGGAGCTGGTCATCTTACCTGGAGAAGTCTTCAATCTCGATGTTGAAGAGTGGGAACACGAAGTCAGGAACTGATTGCCTTACCTACAGACGTTTTGAATTTCGATGTTGGAGAGTGGGAACACGAAGTCAGGGTTGTACACAAGAGGCTCTGCCATCTTAACACAGCGGCTCAGCTCTTCAGCGTTCCGTGGCTTTCGCCCCCATACCGTCGCCACTGTAAACAAAATTTATTTATTCATACTGGGTACATATACATAATATTTGATTCTAGAGCGCAATTGTATTTTCGAATCTAATTAGCATTTAGCAAGCTAAAGTTGGTACTTTTATTTAATCAGTTGAAGTTTTCTCTTTCATTTTTATTCTCGATCGAAGAAATTAATTTTTTTTTTTTGCTCCGCTAAACTTCTGCAATTAGTGACCTCCTAACAACTCCGTAAATAATAGAAGAAGTTTGTTGCACACTTGCTTGCTTGCTTGCTTGCTTGCTTGCTAGGTGTCTCAGTTCCCCTTGCCAGTTGCACAAAGCAAGAAATTAGCGACACAAATAATAAAATGAAAAATAAATTCTCTATAAAGGGAAGCTTAATTGTCTTAATAATGTCACATACTGCTTATTTGGTATCTAAACACTGGCAGAGAATTTTGCTCTTTGAATTATTATTTACTCGCATTAAAATATTTGCTTTGTGTCCGCATGTGACGGATAATTATAAGAAAAATTAAGATTACGCTCATCACACACTTTTAGTTGTTTTATCAATCATGTTGCGGTTGAGGGTAACCACAACATTATTTACCAACTTAATAAAATGCTTACGCTTCATACAAGCAAATAATGTTGAGGTTACGCTCAACCACATGATAATGTACGAACGGTAGGAATGCAACGAGGAAGAAGGATTGCGTCTCGCCCACGTCTCTCCACTTTGCTTCGAAAAGAACCGATGTTAGTTCAAATGAGATAATAGCTTATTCAAAGACAAAGCATTAGTACAATCTTCTTTACAATCCGTATGTTTTCTCACATCATAAATATCTGCTACGAACAATGTCGGCGTCCCCGCTCGTGCCCATCGCAGAAACGCTGACGCTGCTCACGCTCGACGTTGGTTGAGCACCTACCCTCACCTTCCTTATGCTCTCGCCTCAACGTACACCTCTCAATTCGACAAATATTCTTTTGTCCTCGCAATTTTCAGCAATTTGAATTTAATTCATAATTTTTAATAGACTCAGAATTCATTTTGCATTTAATTTATCCGCATTGTGGATATTTCTAGCTGTCCGTAACACGTTTATTCCAGGTTTTACAAGGGGCTTGGATGGTTACCCTTGGGCCAAGGCATTCTATCCGGAAGAGGCTGAGAGTTTGCACTCAAGGAATTTCTTTCAGAGATCATTGCTTTGGTCATCATCCTGGTCATGATCCTGTATCGATTCCGATGAGGATTTCCATCAGTGAAGCTAAGTGGGTTTGGTACCAACACTACTGGGTTGTGCAATTCTTCGTTAAGTTTTTGAGGATGCAATGACTAATCTCTCCTTGAATACACTTAGCTAAAGATATAGTTAATAAACAACCAGCCTCTTTCCATCTTCACATCGCTGACGCTATATTCGGAGTCTAAAGATTTATCCTTTTAATTACCATGATGTTTCATCATGCTCCTCTCTCAGCAGCTTTGTGATATGCTGCAAATTCGTCAATTTCAAAAGTGAAATAAATATTTTTTCATAGCTTCAATTCCTTTCGTTAATTAGAAAGGGAGAGAGTTAGAGAGAGAGAGAGAGTTATGAACGGGGAAAAGAAAAGGGAGACGATAATCATGAAATTTTATTAATTAAAATGAACACGTAAGAATAAATGACTGCCATGGAAATTTGGCTACACTGATTTACACGACACTCTTACCAAGAGCAGTCATTAGTACGTTTCCCTCATAAATGTATTATGTATTTATATTAACGTACATTGTCTCACTTTAGGTTGTTGACGGCATCAACGAAATATCTCATTGAAATGATTAATAAAGGAATGTAATTCGAGTCGTATAAAAAATTCATAAAACACTTTATGTTGGAACGATGAGATCACGACTACCATAGAAATAAGGAGCCCTAACATCTCATGCGACAGAGGGGAGATATAGATTAAGTGGATAAAGGGGAATCGTGACATCTCACGCAACAGGAGTAGAATAAAACTAATTATGACCTAATTATAGAACCGTGAAACTAACACTCGGGAAGATTCAGCCTCAGCCGACATATTTAATGGCGCTGGCACACTAGTACAACAAATTTATTTCATGTAAGGACTCGGGAACTCAAAATTGAGAGCACAAAATAAAGTTAAATTAAAATTTGTCAAGAGACTTCACATCAGAGAGAATTAAAGGAATGTTAACTAACACTCCTTTTGTCATCTCCAAACACAGAAGGCAATACAGAGTGCACTGCTTCTCTGTTGAACGCGTACTTTTTATAACGTTATCAAGCTCTTACTAATTATTTAAAACAATTACGAATTATGTAAAATGACCTATTTAGCGCAGGAACCGGATTCAGTGCATTGATTTCAGACACAAGAAATTAATGTAGAAAAAATGATTCTTTCATTATTAATATATGAATGCGATAAAGGCTGAGAATTACGCTTAAGTTCTTTTCAAATTATAATGAAATAAATTATCCAGAACATGAATAATGAGAACAACTGTCGGGTGCATATTGCGACAATCTTCAGCTAAGAATATTTCCGTCCGTATACTGCACCATTTTGAGGCTGGCTGATTTTCAATTTTTGAAGACATTTTAGTTTTCCAACATTTGCCCTGATGATAGTCCTCAGGGGCTTACAGCTTTGCAACTTTACACCATAAACTACGTGGCTTATAGTTAAGATTAAATGTGTACTTTTCATTTTTTGTGCATAGCCAACGAATAAATTCGAGTAATAACTGGACATACTTGATAATGGTCCTTGTGACTCATTCTAATTTTTTCGCTGGGACATTTAAGATTTTAGCCTCCAAGTGTTGGGGTTATACTTATGTCACTACGATCGTAGATGCCTGGAGAAAAAGCTAGACTAGGAAATATGAGTTTTACCACATCACGGAAACAAAATGTATTTAATTCGTGACTATAATACGGAATGACATATTCATTTTGTTTCACAGCAGAATGATCAACATGGGAAAAAATAGCTTGGTTTTGAAGCCTGTGCCACATTACACAATCTTGATTCTTCAAGTAACAACTTCTAATTGATATTACATCCAGTTACGAGTACTAATCTTAGTGAATGATTTACGTGCTGTCATTTTATCAAATTCTGTCATCTTTGACAGGCTGTGTACCCCAGTTCGAGTTATAAATATTATTTCATCTTTCCTTCCGAGCTTATTTCCGAAAAAATATATGGAAAAACTACTTGATTGATACCTGCAGTTCCTAAAAAATCTTCTAATGAATAACATTTCTTTTTATAATACAATATTTAGTAACCTATCAGAGTGTAATTCCTTTCTAGAACAGTTGACAGAGGATGTGGTACGATCTCAAAATTAATCTTTGAAGTTAAATTTTAGGGATGTAGATAGGCATTCATGCCATTAAATGTAGTTTGTTTCAAACATCCACTAAATAAACCTAAATTTATTTTTTGTATCTCGCTTTTTGATATTTTTTTGAAATATTTTACTCAATCTCAGACGTTCAATCAATTTCAAATATGTCGAACAAGACTAGCCCGATGCTCTACAGCAGCATTATAATGCCCACGGGTGAGCCACTTAGGGTCAACAAAGATGAAATTGATATAACGCTCATTCGAGTCTCCTCCATACAGGTACTGCTGACTGCTTCGCACTCGCCTTGTGATTTACTTCGAAAAGTTTCTCCACCATGTTTGTTTGGGACCAAGGCTGAGGTGCACTGCATGGTCCGCTGGTCTTTTGATGACGACGTACATTACCTTGGAGACGCTGACGCGGTGACAGAATCCGTACGAACGTAGAACTAACAACGTCTACTCCCCAGTGCTCCCCATGCAGTTTGAAGAATCATGAACTATGCGCTCCTTCCCATACAGCAACAAGCGCACCTCTTCAGAGCGCTTCTCAGCGTTGGTAAGTTCAGTTTATTTAGACCAAGTGAGTGTGTCGATAGTCACAAGATGAAAGAGAAACCCAGACAACCCGCACGAGAACGATCCGGTGAGCGACGATGCAGAGCGGTCGTCACTCTAGCCCTAGATGGTCCACATGTGTAGTCGAGTTCCCGGGTGTATAATCTGCCTCTAGGTTGTGTGTTGTAAATTTTGCCAAACCTATGAAATTAACTAAGCCGAAAACTTATAATGACTTAGTTTCAAATAATGTATCAAAACCAAAAGTAAAATTTTTATGATTCACGTTCGTTAAATGTTCAGTGGGATGTGTAACTTCCAAAAAAACCATCGCTCAACTTAGCAAGAAGTACACTTTGTTCAGCACTCCCAGGAACACAGCTCCCTCAGCTCGAGGAGCAATAGGAAGGGGCTACAGAGCGTGGCCAGCACGCGCTGCTCTTCACGGTCCCGTGGCGCCCGTGGTGATGAGCTGGACTGCAGACGCAACATCTGGGGCATAACGAGCTCTCGACGCTAACTGGAGCGCGGGCCCGCGTACCCCCAACACGCATTTACTCTGATATCGTTACCAAGTTACTCTTCAACCTAAGCTATTCACTTTCACGTTTGATGGTTCATATTTACACTATCGTTCACAGTTAATTTTGAACTCTTAACTACGAGAGAAGTCTCTAAGTTGGTTTGTGGCGCTACACAGCAACCGAGCCAGCCGACAAACAGCGCTCAGCTTAGATCGAAGAGTGCATGCTCTTTTTTTGTAACTAATTGAAACTTCAACTCAATTCATTGTTTCAATTTGATACAGTTTCAATAATACGCCTCAATATTATCTCCTCTCAAATAGAACAAAATAACGCTTGGAGTTCAACTACTATTAAAACAATAGCCCACAGCCGACCGTTCTGGTTCGACTCGAGGCCCTGCTTCCCTTGCAGGGTGACCGCAGCTCTCGCTAGTGTGGTCAAGTTACATCTCGGCGCATACGTATTTTCTTTAAGCACCCGTCTTTCTTCGAAAAGAAAACAAGCTGTATGAGAGGACCTAGATTGCGTGTTATCATCCCGGGAGAGTAGCTTTTTTCACTCCAGTTTGCCAACGACAAGATGTTGAACCATGGACAGTGTTGCAATATGTATAGACGTACCATGAAGGGAAATAAGTACTCGAGGATTCATAAAATTATCTGCTGATACACTAAACAAGCCGTAAAAATTTAATGATTCCCAAATTACGGTGCGTTCATTCTTTATATTCTTATATTATGCACAATGAGCAGAAATAATGAAGAACCCAATGAACCCTTGCGGTCAGTCACCACCGTCAATTCTTGTCGTTGAGTTCACCAGTGTGGCGTAACTTGCAAATTATATTACAGCTCACTTTTGATAACAAATCAGCTACAAATTTTTCTCCCTCATAGGATTGATCATATGTTTTTTCATTTTGTCATGAGTTTTTCATGGTTTTCAAGTCTGACAATTGACCATGACATACCTGAGCAATTTTAGCAGTTTAACCGAGCCATTCGATAGTAGTTTTCGCAGCATGCTATCAATACCTACTGTGAACGATCCATCTCACCGTAAGTTCAAACTTTTCAAGCTAAACGAACGCATTACTTTCGGAATACCACTGCTGATTGCCAAATTTATAAAGTTCTGTGAGAAACTAAACAAGAAGCTGTGCCTCTCACAGTTACTGGTTTCTACGAACTCTACGGAAAGGATTGTGTTCTTGTTTTCACGTTGCGAATCTGTTCGAAGTCCGAAAGGAATCAAAATTTGGAATCGCGTCGTGACAGAAATAATCATATTCATAAAATGAAAATTATTTTTTTATTATTTTTTCAGATTATTTTTTCTCAATGGTATTGAGAGAATAAGAATGCACATTGTTCCCTGAATTTTCAAAAGCTGAGATCAAGTGTCTCTGCTGATAATTCTACTTACATTCGGAAAACCCTCCAGGTTAGTTTGATGAATCTTCAGCAGCTTGTCAGGTAAGCATATTTGAACAACAATTACTGATAAAATTCTGATCCTTTGGGTACGAAAATTTAAATGGTTTAGGGAAAACTTTCCAAGGGAAAAAGTTGCCAGTACTCTGAAATATCAATGAAATTGCCCTAGTGTGGATGTTTTTTTGTTAAGCAAGCGCCTACTCCTTTATTCTAATGTAAAAATTATAAATCTTTAAAGCTCTATGCTTGGAGAAAGAAAATTTCGATACTGAAAATGAAGTTTTTGAATTTTCGAAGAAATCATTTATAAATTTTTGCCAAAACTAATCAGAATATGAACGAAGGTCAAAAAAACTTGATCGAGTTCAATAGAAAGATTTTGAAAATATTACACGGACCCTACGGCGTAAACTTATGTAGAGGTAAACAATGGTAATTTACACGAGAAGGCTTCTGGAATGTCGAAAAAATTGTTTTATGATTGCTATTAATTTTCCTAATTTTGTTTTTATTTCAAAATATTCCTTCACTTCTCAAATTACTCTAAAATTAGGATAGCTTCCCTAAACTGGAAGCACTAGCCATCTTGGCACTAGAGTAACCGTCAGAACCCAAAGAGTTAAATAATGTGAAAACGAACCATTATTCGCAGACGCATGATAGCAATAGATTATGGAAATATATTGGAGTGGGGCTGAACGAATGCAGAAACAGTACACTTGAGATGTTTTTTAAATTTTTAGAATCCGATTTCTTCGAAAAATGATTTTTATTCACTGCATCATCCTGACAGGGATTTGATAATTTACCTGGCATTACATGCCTTGGAATATATTTTCCAGCACATAAATTCATACCTCGATAACCACGAACTCGGAATAAGACGTCACGGTGACACCGAGAGCAGGTACGGCTCGTGATGAGTTCTGTTACGCTCTGAAAAGGTGGTCACTTTCCTAGAAATCGAGCGTGTAATAACTAGATCCGAAGTTAGAACTCTAATTCTTCGCTTGCGACAGCTAACGAAAGTGTAATAGATGACCGACTATCCTCAATTGATGAGATGGGTTGACTCAGATCAAAGTGTCGTTTTTACGCACCGCCTGCGTCAACAGCGAGGTGTCATCTCAACAGGCACATGCTCCTGTGCAACAATTATAATTACAAATTTTTGAAACATGAATCAGTAAAAAGAACCATTCAATTTCATTCATTACTGTCACACAATGTGACATAAATGAAGTAGTGCTAAATAGTGTTGTTGGGATCGTACCGACATTGGGTGAATCCACTTACATAATACTGCTTGCTTCACAGCTGTGTGATTACTTTAGGCTAACATGAGAAAATTATGATTCAATAACGTTAACAATAATGTTACATGTACGATTAAATTAGAGAATAATCAGTAATCAAATCGGATTGGATGGAAAATATTATCCAGCACCGGTTTCGACAAGTATCTGTAAATGAATAGCTCCTTGGAATGCTCGGGGCATTCACTGAAGTGTGCGTGTTTGTACGTGCGAAGATTTAAATCAACCGACATTTCTTTCACAAAACCGCCAATAATATCTCCTCCTCTTGCATGTCAGGCTGGCCGTGCATGCCACAAAGAGACTGGCCGTGCAAGCACCTACTCGAGATATATTACAGCTCCAGCCTAAGTCCAACCGCTCCACACACGCACCGTATTTAGGCTACCGCAACTTGCTCCATATCTATCGCTATCACGCGTGACCAAGAGGCATTGTTCTGCGCATTTAAGAATTTCCCAATAACTGTGGGCTCTTTTGGGGATTTAAGGGCTAGGCCCTAGCCCTGAAGCAAAGTAAGAATTTAAATTCGATGAATTTGGTGAATTTGTTAAAAAAAATTTTGCGCACTCACTTGACCTGACTTGACACAACAAATCCAACCTAATTTAGCAACAACTATCCCGGCCTTACTTAACCTAAATGCAAACTTTTTATAACCGAAATTTTCCAGCAAATGTCGGCAATGTTCTTTCTCGAATTATTCATGTGCAAGATTTCTTCATTTGCCATCCCATTATTCTTAAGAAACTGATTAAAAGTTTTTAAATCGTTCATAAATAGAACATACTGGAATTGGAAGCAAATCGGTAACTACTTTTTTACGAAAATTGGTTAAATGAGAACAGGGCTTTCAAAAAGTCGTGAACATCTGGTGGCCTCCTTTACGGTGCAGAATACGGACGAAAGAAACTTTAACTGCCTGTTGTCAGGACAAAAAAAATATTTTCTACAGTTTTGCAATATTTAGAATTATGGAATTCTTACATGTTAGAAATTATAGAATTCTTACGTTGCCACTATAACAGAAAAAGTTAAGGAACTGTGCGGAATTTTCGTGCTTGGGCTGCAGAGCGGTTTTGGGAGTCTTCTGGGCAGATCAATTAACTATGGCCGAATCATCGTAAATCCTTATTTTTGATTGAGTGCTCACTCTTTAGTTTTTTTTCACTATAATTCACATTACTATTGCATGGTTGCGCTCCTTTACAACAATTAAGATGAGAGGTCTAGTACGTCCTCGTTCCCAGTTTTGGATAATTCCTCATAGTCCTGTTCAGGAGATCATTTCCACTTAACTATTGGTCTCGAGTACTTTAAGAATATTAAACTTAACCTTTTCATGAGAAGAGAATTTTCTTAATTCGTTAACATCATTATAATTATTAAGTAATGGGTCTCATTCTTTAATTTTCTACATTATCCTCTCAAGTCCTTTATATTATGCTTCTTGAAATGTGCTCATAAAGTTTCAAGGATCGTATAGATTTAATCCTGATTACTTGACTAATACTTGCTATATCCTGTTCCGAACAGAATAAATGGAGTTGGCATTTACTTTTTTCAACGAATTTATTCATATATCTATTCTCCTTTAAAATATTTTGAGGTCTGCTGGAGATTGCACGTTTTAACCCGGCCCTCTTGCCAGCGGCCGCACTCCGCACTTCAAACCTGCCACCCCAGCTGGGACAATCTCCGAGTTGTCTTCGTAGTGGTCAGAGGTATAAACCTACTGGCATGATAGGTATTGTAACGATCTGTGATTAAATTCGTTGTTCGTAATTTGTGAAAAAACCTGCAAGTATAAAAGTATTACTTAGTATATAGGTAACTTTTCTAGTTTAAGCGCGTATTCATTTTTCAGTTATTCAGTTATAGTGCAAGTGAATAAAGTGTAATTCCTTTTGAGGATTTTCTTTAACTAAAGTCTAACACTCTGCACTAGCACTGAGTGGCGTCAAATAAATTTAATAACAAGTTTTTCATACCGTCATGAGAAAACTTACCTGAATCAAACTTATTTAATCTGACCTAACTTGAATTGAATAAGTAAAACACTAATTGAAATATTACAAGAGGAGACCCCAAAGCGTCGTCACTGTGCAGTATTAAACTCGATGGTTTTCATTTGCGAACAGCTGTCTTTCTCTCCACGTTATTTTTCTGAAATTGATATGGGATACTGAAATGTTTCTTTACAGAATTTCGGGAATTACAAATTAGAAAAATAATTTTTGTACTATAGTCATTTAAAATAGATAACTGCCCTCCTGCAAGCCCTCAAGATCATACGAGTAAACCTCACTAATACTGCAGTATGCCAAGGAAAAGGACCTTAACTGCACATTTTCATAGTATATACGTACATAATGTCGGTGCATCAATCATATACTACGTGTATTTGGGCGTCTGGTATGAAAACAAGTGCTCGCCTTCACAGCGCATCTCAAAGAGATACTGGTTTACAGGGAACATTTCTCTTTCGAAATAAACAATGAAGGCGATTGCAAAACAAATTTTGAAATATTAATTGGAGGTTTTGAACGTAAAACTCATTCTCAACAAATTATCCGCAAAGAACAGGGATATGAGTAGATATTTTTTTCAACTTCATAGCATAAAAAAGTTGAACGATAAATAAGTTAAGGGAAATTAATTAATTAGTTTAATTTATATGGGAAATTAAGAACGAGCAATACAAAGTACACTAAATCAAGATACATTTCGACGACTCACTATTTTCAGAGGGTAAGCACACTGGCTGTCAATTTGTGATGGTTTTAATCTGTAAATGTGAAGAGATTCTATCCAAGAATACGGAATTCAAAATTAATGAATGCGTATCGAGAATTTCGAATCTTTCAATAGAAATAACTTGCTCACACGGACCATTTGCACAATGTTATCTAATACTAAAATGAAATGGATACCTAAGATAACGGCTAATTCGATGGCAGTGAAAGGCTTGTTCAGCCACTCCCACGCAAAGTGGTCTGTAGGTAGAGCCCACACACTCAGATGCGCAACGCCCACAACTGATATTGTAAATCAGTGAAGAACGCCTGCTGGTCGGCGGTACATAGGTAAAGTGAAAAAGTATGAAATCTTGGTTTACTAAGAAAAAAATAAATTTTGTGAAGAAATCTAAAAAAAGAACAAAGATGTATTTTTTCATTTTTTCTGATTGGGGTCCAAAGTAGGCAATGGATGTGAATGAAATAAAATTTTTGGGAATATTTGTAAAGTTAGAGCAGATTTGATACGTCCAAGATATCAAAGTAAGTTACTAGCAGCTTGAGTTACTAGTAACTTGTAAGTTACTAGCAGCAATTTAGCTCAAACCTTAGCCAGAAAATGGTTTCGTGTACACGGACGCATGAAATTTTTTCCTTAGCGATTAACATTAACATCTAGAAAATTCAACGTGTTTTCCTTTTTCTAACGCTAAAGTAAACTAAGTGTTAAAATACTGGCTACTCAAATATTGCACGAAAGAGAAAACATGTAATTTTGCTTGGAAAAGATAAATTTATCATCAGTACAACATTTATATCATACTAGTTTAAATTCAGTGTGACCATATTCTAATAAAATTGATCAGAGTATTAATGTTCTAATCAATATGCTCATGAATACATTAGCTAAAGTTGATCCGAGAGAAAGACTCATGTCTAAAACTTCAAAATCTGTTTAAACATTTTTTGACGTATTCAAAATTAAAAATAAATGTAGTGATCAGAGCTCTAGGAGAAAATTGGAATATTTTCCCCTTTGGTTTATTTAAAGGGCGGACGGGTCAGAAAACAATTTATTTAAACAGATATTGACAGTTTTAAACAGATGAACATTTGTAAAAAGATTGTCGATTGCATTAATATATTAATCAATCTCATACTTTATTTTTAAACAATTTTGCAGCACTTTCTCCTAAATTAATTCTTATACGTGTGTTCCTATTAAATTTATCTCTTCGTTTACGAAGACCTATGATGATAAGTTTTGGGAAAAGTACTTTAAAAATATCAATTTACCCACAGTAAAATACTTAACTCAGTTAATTGACATCTTACAGTATAACTCTCTATTTGTTTCAAAACCTTGTGTCTTTTGCTTTAGTTTTCAGTTAAATATAAGATTTTCACGAAAATATACTATTATTTTAACACCTTTGTACCAGAGAAGTCTTTCAACTCGAATTTAAATTCTAAGTTTTTTGTGAGAAATTTCACCCTTAACTGTTCCTTGAGGCTGCTTAATTAGAGGCAGTTAACTTCGTTCTATTTTGTTATGTTGACACGAAAATGTATTTTCAAATTTCTGTCATTTCGACCCTTTAGTTCTGAATATAAATTATCTACAAACATTTTCAGCATTATTCCCTGATGGCATAAATCCAAAGGTCAAATGTCAATCTAGGTAGAGACTGTCAATAGTGTTTCACCCCTTTTAGTTCGTCTAAATGTTTCTATTATTATATTCTTTAATAAACACTCTCAAACTTAAAATAATTTACTATAAGAATGCATTTTTATGATTTCCTCTTAGTCTCTTTACAAGCATTGACCTGAGCTGTCATGGCACACATATGTGTTTATCATCTCAGGACCTTTATATTAGGAGATTTAAAAAAGCGATGCAATTCATTTTATGAATTTACTTTGTCACATTATTGCATTGACTTCATGTACCCCACCTTTTGATTTTCGTCGTCGTGACGTTTTTCTTGGCATATTCTATTATTTTTACAATAAAAGTCGGGCGGGACTTTCCAACATCCTCGTCATTAATCGTGAATAATTATCGTGATAAATGATAAGCTGTCACTACCCTTCAGTGAGAGATTACATTGAATAATTATTTATATTGAAAAGGTAACGTAAGCTAAATTCATGCCATTCTCTATTTGCCTTTCAAAACACAGGAATTAATGTTCTTAGAAAGACTAAGATTTACTAGTAAAGAATTAACCTGACGTACATGACATTTGGTGCTAGCGAAGAGCTAATCTGACATACATGACTTAGGGAATAGAAAAATGCATTCTCTAAGTTGCATTAACCTAGGATTGATAATGCATTTATATATACGAGTAAGTTAAAAAAATCACGAGGCCAGCGACAATGCTTTGTTGAAAACACTCTTATTCGTGCGCATTTACAACGAAATACGAGCTTAGGAGCTCGCGATATCAGGTATTAACGTTATAAGTATAATGGGTAGATTTAGGTAAACTTGCACCTAAGACCATGAGGTCGACATTCGGGACTATCTTTTCACTCCTACGTATTCACTAGAATGCCAATTAGCGAGCTCGGAGAAAATAAAATATTTTACAACAACGCAAATTTATGACATTTCTTACGCTAATAATAATGGCACAAAAGAGTTCCTCGGAGTCAGAAATATGGAAAGGATTGTTGTATGACGCTAACCAAAACATTTACAACATAATCGGAGCAATTCGTAAAATTAACTATGTACCTAAATAATGGTGTCATAATACACTCACAAGCGTAAGAATGTATCTGAACAGGTCAGTAGTTTGCTTAAATCGCAACTTGATTAGAAACTTAAAAACGAAGAAGATTCCAAGGAATTTAATCATATTTAATTGGAAAACGTTTCGGAGTCCAGCTCCATCATCAGTTCAAAAATACAATTCATTATGTCTGCAATAAAAAAAGAAACAAAAATGTTGTAGACAGACATTAAAACAGATCACGAAAATAAAAATAAAAGCCTGTCATAAAAAAAACGACAAAATTGCTATTTAGTGACTATTTGCAATGGGTATGAACTATCGGTATTATTGAGGGATGGTTTTCGTTTAAAAATATGTAACGACTCTAAAATCCTAAGGTCATATGAAGTTGAAGAGGAATCTAAGATTTTGAAATCGTTGGAGGATATCGGTACGTTGCATTGTTCTGCGTGATTGCGTATTGCGGAGTGAGAGGGGTGAGCTAATTGGTTTCCAGTACGGAAGCTTCTACCACGATGTTGGGCCACTCTGATATAAAAATCGCGTGACGTCATGCCGACGTACGATGATGTGCACTGCACACAACTGTAAGAATAAATCAGAGAGGCCCGCATCTCCACAGAAAGCGTGTCCTTGTACCGGAAAAAAGAAGCCACCTTAAAATTTTTAACTAGAGCTACGCATAATTGAAGGTTTCGAAAGTATTTTTTACACAATAATTTTATCTCGAGTGACAATTTCTCAGAGGGCGCTCCAAAATACGGGAACGAGCAGTATAGATTGTCTTTGTTTTAAAGACAAAACAAAGACAATCTATACAGCAATCCTTTCCGTTATACAACAATCCTTTCCATAAATTTGCGTTGTCGTAAATATTTTATTTTCTCCGAGCTCGCTAATTGGCATTCTAGTGAATACGTAGGAGTGAAAAGATAGTCCCGAATGTCGACCTCATAGTCTTAGGTGCAAAATTATCTAAATCTACCCATTATACTTATAACGTTAATCCCTGATATCGCGAGCTCCTAAGCTCGTATTTCGTTGTAAATGCGCACGAATAAGAGTGTTTTCAACAAAGCATTTTCGCTGGCCTCGTGATTTTTTTAACTTACTCGTATATTTATATGCATTATCAATCCTAGATTAATGCAACTTAGGGAATGCATTTTTCTATCCCTAAGTCATGTATGTCAGATTAGCTCTTCGCTAGCACCAAATGTCATGTACGTCAGGTTAATTCTTTACTAGTAAATCTTAGTCTTTCTAAGAACATTAATTCCTGTGTTTTGAAAAGCAAATAGAGAATGGCATGAATTTAGCTTACGTTACCTTTTCAATATAAATAATTATTCAATGTAATCTCTCACTAATGAGTGGTGGCAGCTTATCATTTATCACGATAATTATTCACGATTAATGACGAGGATGTTGGAAAGTCCCGCCCGACTTTTATTGTAAAAATAAAAGAATGTGCCAAGAAAAACGTCACGACGACGAAAATCAAAAGGTGGGGTACATGAAGTCAATGCAATAATGTGACAAAGGCAGGACTTTTAAGACATCTATAACAATGGTTTTCTTTTTTTCTTTCTTTTCCTTTCGCATAACCATTTCGGCTCACTCACTTGATACTCGTATAAGACGAATTTCTCTAAGGTGAGATGAATTTGAATAATCTGACTAACATCCTTCATGAGAGCATAACTCGAAAACATAGGAGAGTACTTATTCCAGGATGGATACATACCACAATAATAACACATTAAAAAATGCTCAAACTGACTCAATTAAGCCCTAAGCAAGCAACGAAAAAAATAATTTTAACGAAATACTGATGATAAGTTACACTTAAAATTTGCTGCAATTGCTTTGTGAGTTTTCTGAACGCACTATAGTCGTTGGAATGAGTTAGCATCTAAATTATCTTCTGGTATATCTGTCGCCAGAAAATAATGTAGAGCAATTTATTGAAAAATTTTGTAGCAGCACACAAGAGTAGGAAACAACTAATTTAGACAAATGTTCCACGTTGAATG
>JACJUY010003405.1:68432-81426 GCA_014220935.1 Platorchestia sp. MABIK
AAGATAGACTACCCATTTCAATGCTTTCCTCTGTTGTATACAAGTACTGCTGCCCACTGTGTGGGTCTATGTGTGTCGGTTCGACATCTCGATTGCTTTCTACGAGGGTATTTGAACCTAGTGGTAGGAGTTTTAGGACTGGTATTCCATTACGTAGGCCGTCCCATTCATCTATTAGAATCCATGCTGAAAAATGCAATGCAACTATCTCACTTGAAAATTTTTCAATATTAGGTTCTGCAGGTTCGTGTTTTAATTTACGCATTCTTGAATCCCTCTTTATTAGCAAATTGAAACCCAACCTTAATGACATGCAGTCATCCTATCCATTGAAAATAGGTATAACGTAATTTCATTTTTTTAAATTTGTGTACATATTATTACATCACTTACTGAATGGTTTTTAATGCCGGTCTAAATTTGTCATTTCTAATATTTCAGACTTTAGCTGATGATGATCTAGATGATCGAAACGTTCAAATTTTAATAGAGATGTATTTTAAATCTATTGTCTTCGCTATAACCTTCATTTTATAACTTTATTTCTTTTTGACGTATCGATGAAGCTTGTTGACAGGGATATTTTTTCAATAATAGGATTCGAAGTAATAATATCACTTTCGAAACTGAATTTATTTCAAGTCAATTCGAGAACGTACGGTTCTCGTTATTATCAAATTGCTAGTTTAAGTCTGGCGTATTTTAGGATGTGTGTTCTATGTTAAATGTATTAGCAGACTTTCGATGTTCTATGTTAAACATATTAGCCCGCTTTCGAATACGACCTTTAAAGGATATCCAAAAAGTTGCTGAACGTATTCCAGGACAATTCCCTTTGTGTAAAACGTCTATTGTAAACGTCTACGCTTAAAAGCGTAGATCAACTTCATAATTTGACCTATTGAGCTTTATAGATTTGGTGATGAATTTTTTTAATTGTGTAGAGTAAGGAACAATAAGTTTATCGTGCAACTAGGACAACAAAACATTTCAATTGAAGACTCACTGCACCTAATATTCCTTCTTTAAAGTGGATGAGGTATTAAATTTCCTATTATAATGCCGAAAAACATTTGTAAACACTTTGATGACGCAACCTTTTTTGAATAAACGGCCTTGATGGCATCTATCAATAATTTAATTCACTGTCTAATGAAACCATTTGAATGGTTCAGTAATTCTCTTTACTACGCTTCTCATAATTTAAGGGATCTGAAGCAGAGAAAGTCGGATGGTTCAACACGACCGCTTGAGAGCACCTCAATTTAGATGTATAGTTTACATGACACGCAAGTTTAAAAGCAGTGACATATTGTACTTATTCAGAAGGGACATGAATATAAAGCTATGGTAAGCGTAACGTGGCGCTAAATACGACCACCAATCCGTGGTGTAATAAAGATTTTCTGTTGATGCATGAGCAGCGAATGCTTTAAATCCGTGAAGCAAAGACAATTTGAATTCAAGTATTGCCATTTAGTTAATACCTATTTTCACGATTTGTCTTGGCATTAAAGACTTTTATGTAAATATTCCTGATTGAAATCCCTCACTGGTATTATCGGGTTGAGTGTTTGTTTCAGGTCTGATTTATTTTGCCAGCTTCGACGGTTTGTCACGAACGTAGTTGACGTATACTGTACTGTAGTTGACGCTCTCTTTTCTTTATGCACGAAATAATGCAAATTTAAAGAGGAGACTGGATAAGCAGTACTGGGAATAATACATACACGCCGCCGTTCTGATGAGGACAATTTAATGAAAGGAAACTGGCAAAAGTTTTTGAATAGAAATGCTAAACCATAGATGCTATGTGTAATACTAGAACAATTTTCAGCTTTCACACTACGATGTATGATGGGGAGCGTTGCAGCATTCAGCAAATGAACTCTCGTCTGTTTCAGACAGCCAGGCAGTGAATACCATTTCTTCTGGAGCTTCTCAAGGAATGTTGTGCTAACATGCCCTCGTTCTCTCAGGTCACATTCTTTTGGACATAGCCTCTGCCTGCAGAAACGAGTTCAGTTGCGTGACATGCAAGTGATTGAACGGGACCATGTTAGATTCATGCTCTAAATTTTAACTCCCTTACTTTAAAAAGGACACAAATTATACTTGACATTCAGGTGATGTGTGTAGCGATGCCATTCGATCGGATTACTCAATCGCCAGCAGGTTAATCATGTAAAGTTGTCAGTATTTTCTGATTGCAGTACTAACATGTATGATTGGGTTGAATACATCTTACAACACAACATTAAACATAAAATAATGTCGACTAACATTAAAATCAGAAATTCACTGCTCAGGCACACCGACAAAAAATTCGCTATTAGTCTTAAGAAAATGCTGAGTTTCATTCAACAGATTGTTTAAGGAAATATGATGGAGAAAATTAATCAAAGGGTTGATTTGAGTTAATATAAGAGCAATGATAACGTAACAATATTCTTGCTGCCTGTCAAAAGATACGTGCTCATACAAAACTGTATGATTTAATGCTCGATGTGGTACATTATGGTATGATTTTTGTTTCTTAACTTCCATAAAACTGTAGTTTAAATAAAGGCAAACTAATGTGAATCGTGGATTTGATGAGGTCACAATGTCTGCGGGAAAAGTCCGACGTTTTGATTCGACGTTGCTAAGCCGACGCCCGACACTGGGATGCTTGGCGTGCTGCGTGTGGGCAGAGTTTACTTGGCGTGCTGGTCGTACTTGAAGCTCTGAGTGCCTCCTCTCCCGTAACCTGTAATGCGAGACTGGGTGAACATTCGTGGTCGTCTTTCTTATATCGAGCACTGCCATCGAACGCCATGAAGTGCAACAGTTTGCTCCCTTTCAATAAAAGATTGCAATTTAACACAAGGTGATGGAAGAGCGCGAATGATTATTCTAAAGAACTCCGAGAAGTAAATAGCGAATGTGGTTCATTACAATAGGAACAAAATTTTGTACTTCGAAATTTTGTGTACAGTTAGAAAATCTTGACATGAATTAATTAAGCGACATACTATGTGTAAATAAATAACATCTGTGTCGTGATGATCTTTGCGCTCTTTCTCTTTTATTTCACGGGCAAATCAGCCAAAGAAAAGGAAATCTTCCACGTGACCGTCAGTCTGTACACTCACTAGCTTGCCCTTCTGATCGAACCTTTTTTCTTATCCTCAAGCATGACATTTCACCGCAATGCTCCTTATCTTACACGCACGTAATTAGGAATAAAAAGAAAATCTATTTTCCACATTTGTTTGAGACTAAATGTCCCTTAAACAAAATAAATATTTTTTTGAATAGAGAAGCTAAGCAAAACGTATACATAAGAAATTCTGTATCGGCCAGAGGAGTTCATGCTGAATGCAAGAAGCATCACGGAGCCACGTTTTGCCCCATGCCTTGGACTACTGCGCGTCTTAGGAATAATTTAACTTACAGCGTCTGTCTGTGCAAACCATGACTCAGACCGACTGTGTTTTACTTATTCTGCCAAGAACCTCAACAGCTGTTCACTACATATTTCCTCAGGGCCGGAGTCACCTGATAGTAAAGCACGTTCTTGAGCATCAAGCCTACACAGAACATAAATGCTAATTCTTTTCTCTCATTCCTCTCTCTGGAATTACATGTAGTTCGACGCACATATTTCGTCAGTAGAACTGGGTAAAATGTAAGCCCCCACGATATATAACTTCATTTTCATCAGTATTTTGTGGTAGTCATTTCTTTTTTTGCATTGCTGTTTTTGACCCTGTAAATTTGAATTACTCCAGTGATGAGATATTTTATATAATTTGAAGAACTAAATAGAATTATTTCAAAACCGTATGTATTAGAACTGACTCATTAGCGCTTTTTCATCCTTAGTTCAAATAGGAATAAGAGAGAATGACAGCTGGGAATATGATACGTCCGAGTGAGGAGTTAAATATTGATATGATGCATGAACTGGAGTGAGCACACACTGTTTTTTACAATTAGATCAGCGTAGATCAGCTTCATATCTTGCCTCTGCTGTTGCATTAAAGTAAAGTGTTCATGGAAGGTGATGCGGTTGCAAAATTTGATTTATTTTAGGTTAAATTTGGTTACTCTGTTACCGTCAATTTCATTCACCAAGACATCTAATAATAATTCACCTTCGACATACCTAAATTATGGAAATGAGTTTATGATGGGAAAATTACGCGAAAACTGAACAGAGCTCGTCTTTTCATTCAAAGAAAGAAAACCATTTGACTGCTTGAACAACAGATCCAGTCAAGGATGACCTTATCAGCGTCTGAGCTCACTCCGTGACGCATTTGTTGCACCCTGCGTGTGTCCCTACTTCTGATAAGCTTATATCTCTTTGTGCACCCACTAACGTATTGCGTATTGCACGCGCGCTCTGTTTAGCTATTGACACTTCCCACACGGACTCTTTGCAGCCTCCTGGTCGCTGCAGTGCAAGAGAAGGATTTACGCCAATGCACGGAATGAGAGCTGTGTTGCCTTTAGTCACTAGTGAGAGCATCTCTAGAACCGAAAGCACCTCTTCATTGACACGACAACTATAGCGCTGCAGATGATCGTTAAGAACCTTGCACTTTTTATTCCATCACCAGCATCAGTTTGGGACCTGCGTGGGTCGTAAATGATTCCAGTATTGGCCAAATCAGAGATAAGCATGACATTTATTAGCATTGGCGCCTGGCGAGATAACACTCACGCTCATAAAGCTTTACAGAAAACACCATTTCGTGCATTCTGAAGATGCCACTCAGCCAATAATTGATATTTTAATAACAGTGAACTTGGATATAATTGATAATGAACTCAAACCAATTTGTCGCATTTAGAAGTACTTGACTTTCTAGTTAATGTGATGAACAGTAACACAGTAAAAATATTGCAAAAATTACGAACGAAACTAATCTCTTAAGAATTGTTCCCGTCTCAACATTTGAGGCTGGAGACTTGAAAAAGTCCAATGATTTTCATTCAAATTTGCTAGGTAGGACTTAACTTAGATTTACACACTAGTGTTATATATCATTGCATTGCGTTCCTTATTTATTTGTCAAAAGCTACTAGGATGCAGTCGATAAATCTTTTTTCAAATTATCTGATTTCTGATAGGTAGAGAGTTCGATGTTTCAATTTTAGGCCCTGATTCTTGTTCATGTAACTGGTCGCAAGTTGAAAAATTTCGATGAGAGCGTCTGGCTCTTGGTCATGATTGGCTAAATTGAAAATGAGATCCTCGAATTCACTACCAAGTTGCAGCTTCAGTCGCTTTTGATTTGCTGAGTGTCCTTGATCACAACGACTTGTACTGATACAACCACTTGTACTGAAACAGACGATGTATGTACTACCAAAGAGAAAACATTCGAAGATTTTTACTACTCCTGTTTTTCCCATTGAACATCAACCCGGGTCCGTAAATGGCACGTAAAGTTCAATTGGCTTGAGTATACTGTCTTAGAAACTACGTGATATGAATGCTATTTTTCAAATTTCCCTCGAGTGACGTAGGCCTTACATAGTACAGCTATTGAAAATACGCATAAGAACTTTCATGGAATACTTCCTAAGCTCTTCAAAAGTATTTGCCTACTCATACGCGCATCACATGCACTGTTCGCACACATAAAGCAGGCACACATATATGCGCTGCGTATTTCAAGTCAACATAGGTATACGTTAAATATACTCTGCTCTCTTGATATATACACGAATTCAATAGATACACCGTGTGAACATTAAAATACTCAGTATTGAGGAATATGGGCAGTTTAATCACTGAATATGTAATTAAATAAAACATGACAATGCCATAGCTTTCGAAAGATACGCATCACAATCCGAGCTTCTTTTAAAAACGGAAACAATTATATTGACAGTTCCAATATTAAAATTGAGTTGTAATAATGGTTTTCAGCTTGTTCACCTAAGCAGAAGGAGCAGGAGAGTGAAAAGCAAGCTCAGTGAGTATAAGGATTCTCCATCTATCTATCTCTACCTGTCTTCACCGCTTCCTGTTATCACCAGAGAACTGCGTACTGATGAAAATACCACAAATATCTACCAAAGTCTTTCTGTCCGGAGTC
This sequence comes from Platorchestia sp. MABIK, assembly GCA_014220935.1. Taxonomy (NCBI): domain Eukaryota; kingdom Metazoa; phylum Arthropoda; class Malacostraca; order Amphipoda; family Talitridae; genus Platorchestia; species Platorchestia sp. MABIK. Next base: position 74,528 of record JACJUY010003405.1, read on the forward strand.
TGAAGCACCACGAAGGAGACTGTGGCGCGTGAACTTGTTGAATACAACCTGCATCCTGATCAAGCCCGTGGACTCAGAGAGTGCACGCTGCCCGCTCACCGCCAGGCCCGAAGAGCGCTCCGTAGCACGGCGTGTTGCAGTAGGGCTTGCCCTCATGCTCGGCGTGGGCGCCCGGGTTCAGCGTCTTCTTGCAGTGCGCGCACTTCAGGCAGAAGCTGTGCCAGTCCTTGCCCAGCGAAGTCTTGCGCTCCGCTGCCATGAGAATCAAGTTCAGGTCTCTCAAAGTTGAGCAAGTAAAGTTGTTTTTGTATTTTGTTCTACTGGAAAGTCTGCAAAAACTGTTTCAGATAATCATTGTCCTGCAAGGTATCTTCACCTTACAAAAAGAAAATAATTCTGCTCATATGGAATGGGTTTTTGCTTTAGGGAACTTAACCCTTAGATGATCAAGTTATTCGTATACAAGTACTAATATTTTCAATTTTACTCCAAGTTCCGTGTTTGAAACATTGTAAACAATGCGTCATTTTTCAATCTACTCTAGAGTTCTTATTCTCAATCATGCATAGTTTGTCGACCTCACACCCTTTAAGTAAATGACGTAAAGTTATTGTTCTCGAATACCATCAACGTTTTTGTTCAGAAAATACATAAACTGCAGCTGCCTCCAGTTTACTCCAAGGTGACTATCTTCTTCTCAAATGCTCCAAAAATTTATCTTTCATTTTATGTTCGTTCATTCAATCTCCTCATTCCGAATAAATTTACTTCACCAATAAATTCACATTAAAACACCTTTTATAAACTCATGAACTAAGTTCTTTGGTACCGAAAATTTCATTCTGAGACGGTAATAAAAGCAAGCACTTCACTTTCATTCTACCTCCCAATACGATAGAACATCTCACTTGAATCCTGAGTTCGAGTATCAGTACAATTCATCAACGTATTTCATATCCAACTCAGGCAGGGTACTTGTCAAATGCCTGTTGTTGGAAAACATCTAAAATAGATTCTTAGAGTAATCATGCTCTGATGGAAATGTTATTCCAGCCGTTTGAGAAAAAATCTTCATGCCACTGCAGAAATTCTTTTGGGGAATTAAGATAATCTGACATGACCTCCTGAGGCCACACTCTATTCAATAGGCACCTTGAATGACATGAAGACAGGATGCATGACTGAGTTATACATGGTCCTGAAATAAAAAGGCAATATTTTGCGATTGCAACACATTTTTATAATTAGAAAAACACATGTTTCACACTCGCTATAAGTTTTTTTTGACAAAATGGAATTCCGTGTGAGTAAATTATACGGAGTATTAACAGATCTTTTCAAATGACCTCGTTTAAAATTGTTCAAAAGTGATAACACGAGCAGTAATCCACAACAAACAATGCTACCTTTGATAGAATTAGCTGAAGTTATAACATAGTGTGGCGTCATTAACGGGGTGTTCTATAATTACCATTACAAATTCCATTGCAAATTTAATTAAAGAAAAAACATAAATACGCCACTAATAAACTAGTAAGGGGTCTAGTTAACATTAAATATTTCAACATTCTACTAAAAATGTCAATCTACACGAGACATGAATATCTTTATGGGGTTTTGACCCACATTTGGATTGTTTTGCTTTCGGAGCGTTCTAAACTTCAGTGCCGTGTTCCTGACCTTACTTTCCAAGATCAGTTATGGGCTATAAACGAGAGGATTGAGAGCTGGTGATGAAGGAGGCCATTTTTCCTTGTGTGAAGTGGAGAACATTGGATCCCACCACTCTGGTGTTTTCTTTGCTCCATGAGAGGGGGCCGAGTCTACAGCTGAAATTATCATCAGCGTTTTTTGAACATTTTTATTTTTAACCCAGGGTAATACTGATCGCCTTAGAATGACATCTGTAATTTTCTTGGTCGATTTTTATCCCTTGATCAATATCTGACATTGATTGTTTGGAATGTCGTGTGCACGCTGCGGCAAATTTCTTCTCGTCGCTGAAAACACTGCTGTGGAACGGCGCTTGATAGATAGATATTTGCTAGAAAGCTGAGTTTCACCTCTTGCCTTGTATTGCCCACTATAGACTCGAAGATAGGAACCGTTTCATTTGATGTTCGTACTGAGTGTCTTCGTGTCTTTGTGAAGTATTGTGAACTTGCTCCCAATCGAAACATTGGCCACTTCAGCCTGATTTCTGGAGGATCTCATTTCGTTCCCCAGAAGCATCTACCAGCTTTGATGTTATGGCAGTGCGAGGATGACCTTAAACATTACTTTTCGGGTCCATTTAAATCGTTTTAATGTCCTCCAAACTAGCATCCTGCTTACTTTTTACGTCTGAATCTCTGGCAGAGACTTACATGGCAAATGTAATTCTAAAATAGCAATAATTTTACGCAATTCTTAGGTCACTTTGAAAAATATTTTACCTGAGAAACACAGTAACTCGTTCGTAAACTCGTGTTTCAATGATTCATAGTAGCGATGAAATTTTCCAATTTAAAAGTGTGTGTAACAATATACAATGAACATCCAGAAAAAACAAAAGGGAAAAGATTAAGAGCAATGATGGACCCGATTTACAAACGATTCTTGACGGGATTCATGCAATAAGTGATGTGCGTTATAGCAGAGACGAGCGTTATTTATTGACCCACAATTATATGGTGTGACAGAGAAGAGTATTCTGAAGTCACGAAATTTTCAATAACTAAGCGACTTGTGCAACATTTGCTCAGTTTTCTGTACTAAATTCAACTGAATACGCGAAGTGAAAATGCTGCTCTGAGCAGGACAAGTACCACAAGTTTTTACCATTTGCACAATTCATTCGAATCAAATAATAATATACATTTCTTCATCTCTAGAAAATACCACAAAAATTATCATTATGTATTCTTAGCGCGCAATTGACGCCGACCTTGCGTCATGCACGCACTTGGGATTTCCTACCGCTCCTGCAGCCAAGATCAATAATTTCTAAAACACACAACACCACGCACTGCTCAAGCCTTGAGGTGACGGCGAGTGAAGGCTTTCCGTGCATTTATCCTTTACGGGGCCAGACAGGAACTTAAGTCTCATTTTGAGTTAAAAACGTTTCGATAAAATCCGTAGCTATTTGTATCCATGTGGTGATGAATAAGCGAGAGTTTGATCAATTTCACGCGTTGATAACAAGCTGGAACAAGCGAAGTGAGGATTTGCTCGATTGCTAACGGCCAATTAAAATTGGATTCGTTGCTCCCTCGCGATAGGAAGCAAGCCAATCAGCAGCCCCTGAACAAACGAGTAGTGCCACTCTAATTAATGAAACCCAGTTTTTCACAGAAATTCAACGTGATGGATGTACTAAATGCAACCGAAACCATTCATTAATACACAAGAATATTTTTTCCAAATAGCACGTAGGTGTACCTCTCTTTCAAGTTCGATTTATGTCCAAGTTAAATTTACGGCATAAAATTTTAATACTTGTGGTTAAAAATTTAAAATCAAAAATAAAATTGAGAATTTAAAATTCGCACAACGCCTACCTACAGTAATTTTATTTGCTGATGGCACCTTCTGAATCTCGGATCTACACTGTCATCGATAGCTCATTTTGCGTAGTAGCTGCACCAATTACTATTATGCGGAGCCGGAAGCATAATAGTAATTATGCATAATAGTTATTATGCTTATGCAGAGGCCGGATTTTCAAACATTATACGTGGCCGCAGCGATACAGAATGCAATAAATGTTCATTTATCAACGTTCTTATTCTACAGGTTTTTTTTAGGCTGAAATTCTTAAATTTGAACGTTTTTAAAATGGAAATTCAGGACTTCGGTTTAGGAATGCAGCACGAGGGTTGTCAAATGGCCCGGCGAACTCTAACCGGCAGAAGCGCTGGTGAAACGTAAAATGCTTGAATAGTCAGCCCTGTTTTGGCGCGCTCATCTTAGAGAAGAATGTCATTGCAGACGACTCTGAAACATGATAGAAGACTTGTTGACATCAAAATATGCTGGTTCATGGAACAAGACGTGCTTACTCGCGCCTAGGTGCTGACAGAAAAATTAATAAAATAAAACTGAAAAATGAAACAAAAAACGCGCACATTTCTGAGATTAAATTCAAGTTTTGACGATGAAGTCATCAAAAATATCTCTGAGAGAACAATTTCTGACCGAGAAATTCTTCAATTTTCATTGGCAGTGAAACAATCTTATATCTTGAGAAAACAAGCTAAACAATGTACACGTAGGATGAATCACATGATCAACCAACTTCTTTTTCTCTTAATATAAATGACAACACCTAGCATTTCGCTACCTGTCACAACAAGATCGCACATTGATAACTAATCAGTACATCGCACTGACACCTAGGTTCATCTCCTGCATTTTCTAGAAATCTTGAGGTCGTCGAGAAATTTGTTTCGAATATTCAGCGGACGTAGGAGTTCCGAAACAGCAAGTCACTGCGATGAGTTAGCAAACGCTGATGTTTACTCGGCCCCATTGGGTGCAACTCACGTACCGAAGTACAGGAGTAGGTCGCCTAAGTGTTCTGCTGCAGTACTGCGAAGTAAAGCTTCGCCAACGATCGTGATGTATTAGTATGATCATTCTAACACTTCTGGTCACCTGAAATAAGAATATCATCTTACAATATTTTAAACTTTTTTTTGCGTGGGATGGTAGAATTTTGAATGATTTTATCATTTACTAAAAATAACCCCTTGCAGAATAATAGAGTAGCCCGTTTCAAATTTAAGAAAACGCGCTGGAGATTACGCGGCGTCTACTGATAAACAACGTAGCGGCAAACAAAAAGTGGCCGCGCAAGCTAACGCGCGATTTCGCAACGAGCGGTGTGAATACCTTTATTTATCTATTACGTGTTTGAGAACCAGCATCTCTGATCAAATTATCCTATCTAATTACGAAAAACGGCATCAGTTTCAAGTCTAGATTACACGACTTAACCGTGGAAGTACGCACAATTTTATTCTGAAATTGAAACAGCTGTTTTAATCGTGTGATGGCTTTCCGTATTGAAATGCAAGTAGTAAAGGTTATAGAAGACTGGTTTCTATGACGAATTCCACTACTCATGAAAGGCAAGCAGTTAAGACAGTGACGTTAATACTCATCAATTAGTTTCCCTTCCTTCAATAATGAAAGATAATTATCAGAAAGGATGCCAACACCTCAGAAAAAACTCAGCGCCTGTTAGATTTGTAGAAATGGCAAATCACTCCTGAGAATCAAAGCAAAAGACATAATTTCTACTTTTACGAAGTGTAAATCATCACATCAAAATTTTTGACAAAGCTGCTATTTTCCTGATTTGTTTTTCACCAATCGGAGTCCGTCATGCACTAGTCGTTTAAGTGTTCTTCCTTGGCAAACGATTCGTGTACCCTAGACATAAGGAACACGCAGATGAAATTCTGTGTTAGTTCACTGCATCCTTCTTTCAGTCTGTCACTTCAGCTCAGGTATCGGAACTTCTTGTTGAGATCGCAGTTCTTCTTCTCAGAGATAAGGTTGGCCGTTTTACTACACATCTGTTCGATGCAATAGCTGTGGTCGCTAGCTGTGTACACTAAATAGTCTCAAGGGAAGCGGTGCACGTCTTTCACTCCGTGAAAAGACAAGAAATGGAACATTATAACCAAAAAGCGAATGTGACTTACCAAAATACACGGGCTTCTCACACGCGGGGCAGTTGACCATGGCTGGGAGAGAGCTGCAGCAACACTGGCTTGATTTCTCTGCATGCCACCACGCTGCATGCCCACGCTCGCCAGCGCACCGAAGATGACCCTGCAGCGAGCCAGGCTCTCAACTCTCGCAGGACCGAGCAGCATGGCGGGGCTTGCATCATGCACGACCTCAACGCCACGAGTCACTTGGTGTTTGAATGACCGAGTCGAGAGCGAATTTCCTAAGTTATTCCTCGAGAAAATCAACAATCGAGATTGACCGAAAAAACTAATGGCGTTTCTGCGTTTTGATTGAATATGAGTAACACAACTGTCGCACAATCGGAGTTTAATGCAGCGATTCTGGTTGATAAACTTGTGCTCGGGAATGAGTTGACCTAAGGGAATTAATTCTTTTAGTCTCACAATTATAGATGGATGTTAAAAAAATGTAAATAGGTAATAAGCAGGTATATGGGTAATTTCAATTTCTGAAGCATAAAATGATCGATGCATTTTAGCTCCTTTATAGTTTATGAAGTTTATACACTTCAGACATTGTATTGCACTATTTTTTTGAAGAAATTAGTATTAAGTAGAATTAGTTAGAATTTAGAATTTTTAGTGCCCATTTTTTGCCGTATGAGGTTTTAGTAACAAATTCTTAAATTTAAATTCGTTTAATATTGTTTTAAAATACTCTAGCATTAATTTTGGTACCTGTAAAATAACATCAGGTGTATAAGTAATCATTTTGGCGTAATTTCTACCGAGTAATTTCACTTTCCTGACCATCCCCATTTTAGGAGGCGGTGAGCGCTCTGGTCATGTTAGACATTTATTAGAGTTAGTCAACGGCCTCATGATGCAAGGAAGCTTCTTGCGAGTTCAGCATCGCTCTAATTCTCTTCAATGCCTACAAAAGATGAAGAAAAGAACAATTTCAAGACTTGCTCTTGGAGGTAAAGCATTTTGTCAAATGATAAAGTTCTGAAAACAATTGTAGAACTGCAAAGGTGTAAGGAATGTTTAAGTTACGGTAAAAATACAACGATGCCAAGGACCTGTTGCTGTTAAATATTAAAAAGCAAACTATCTGGTAGTGATTGAAAAAAATGAATTAGACCGAAACCTAATTCACAGTACAAGTAGAACACTACGACTGGTGAAGGAGGGTGAATGCAGCATTATAGTGAG
>JACJUY010003406.1:0-12189 GCA_014220935.1 Platorchestia sp. MABIK
TATATGAACGCAAAGTTTTCTCCACGCTGATCTCTAATTATTTCACTGTGTTTCTGCATCCGATAGATATATTAATTGGACGAAAGTTTTGATCGTATCTCAAAAATGACTTGCCTTCGATCGCAGTGAGTCTGTGTTGTAGTGTATGTGCCCATGAAATAATATTCAGGAGAAACCACTCATTGAATACGACACAGAAAGCCAACGTGGACGCAAAAAAGCTTGTTCAAGCCAACAATTAGACTGCCACAGAACAAGAGCATTACAGCCATCGTCAAGAACTTTTAATTAAAATACTTCGAGTCTAACTGGTGCGTATGGTGGTTCTACAATATGGAGCAGGTTCGGCAACATCCGTCAGTGTAAGTTGGGGACCCTCAGAAGTTCTGATTAGCTGAGAGGGCGGGACGCGAGGCGTTGTTCCACTGAATCGACGTCTCGTCTGAATATTTCTTTCGAATATGGGCAAGTCCAGCCACTGTTGTACACTAACGAATGCTGAAGCGAAGTTGGTGCTGAACAATACTTTCGAATAAGTTTGCTCTACAGGAATGGAAGTTTGAAGGTTTTATTTTTAAGGCCTTTGTTTCGTCAAGATGCTGATTAACGAATGCTTTAAAATTCATTTTATCTTTATTTAATATTTGACAAAGGTTGATTGTATCACATTTGACTTTGCTCTTGACTAATGCATGCTGGTGTTAAAAACTACGAATTTCGTACTTTACCTACTTTGCAATACAGTGTACTTCCTTGCCTGATGAAAACCAAGTATTTCTGAGTTTTCATCATAACTGTTCATCCCATCATAATTTAATTGTATTAAAACTGTACAATGCAGCGTAGGCTATCTTAAAGCTGCACAATAAATGTTTTATCCACACTCACGGTTAAACCTTTGCATTAAAACAACTTTGAACTTAAATTTTGAGCCTAAAATGAAACGCGAAGATGGTTAATATACATAATTGAATTGATTTGTCTGATATTTTTTCTGCTCTTCTTGTTCATTACTTGATTATTTTATTTTTTGAGAACTTTTGATATTCTTTTGACATTGATCGAGATCTTCTGATATTCTTTTTATAATCGAATCATTTACACATTTAGTTTTTTCTTTAAACAATTTTACGAAGTTAATAAGCCGGGAAATAGAATTTCCGAATTTTTAAAATATGAAATCTAACTGTTTTAAAAATTTCCTCTTTTGAGGCTAAAATTATGGAGTCAGTTGCCTTCGCTGACCCATGCAGAAAACGGTCTACTCAGTATCATACATAATCAGTTTCAGTTTGCAGAAAACATTCGCAATCGCCATTCGATTTCCCACTCGATGCTTAAATGCACCAGTTGCCAAAATGTAAAGTTCAAAATGATTTCTTACCTAATACTGGAATACTTACTTTACTAGAAGCCTATAGATAAAATATAAGACAATTTCCAACAAAGAACTTTAGGGGACAGTCATGGTCAATAAAAGCCTGTCATTTTTAGATAAATTTTTCTGAAATTTGTATCATAGGTGTACAATGAAGCAACAATTTTTTTTGACTCGTGTGTTTTTTTCGTAATTTCCATCGACATTTTTTCCCGAAAAATTGAATTAAAGGAATTATAGAAAATGCATTTTCTACATTTTCGAAATTATAAAGCCAGAAATATATTTTCAATATAGTTCTGAGTAATATCTACCGAAAATTTGTAGTAGTTTTTCGATAACCTAATTTTTTGATATATACGATTTTGTTCTAAAAAATGTAACTTTTTTCCTTTTTTCTCTCGTTTGTCCAGCATGGTTTTTAACCTAAATCAAATTTTAAAAATCGTTTCCAAATTTACTGCAGCTCATTTTACGCCCAATCGATTGATATATTTGTTATTGCAGTATCTCCAAAACTGTTGGAAGAGATAAATTTCAAACGTCAACAACCTCAGGTTTTCAGGAGAGCCTAACAAACTGGGTGCCCTGAGTGGTCTGCTGCTCAACCCAACTCAGAATTTGTTCACTGCTTGCTCTAGAATGTTATATTTTCTTACTAAAGCATTTCGAACGTGAGCTGTATGGCCAGCTCCCGCCTGCTGAACGTTCAAACCGGCTACGATGTCAGGGAAGCTCGAAAGGGGACGGGGGATGCTTGACGACCAGGGGACAGTCTAAGTAAAAACTCAAGTCCGTCATTTTTCAATGGATTGTTATGAAAATTTTGTCATAGATGTAAAATAATAGCACGATCTTTTTTGTTTCGTGTGTTTTCACCCTAATTTGATCCAAGTTTATTTTCTTAACTGAAAAAAAGGGCATTTGAAAGTTGCTTCTCCTCCTTTAATTTTAAAGTTACGGAACTGAATATATGTTTTTTATATAGCTAAATGTATTATCTAAAGAAACAAAAGAGTGGAATTTCGATGTTTTAATTCATTGAATTTAGTTATTTCACTAAAGGGATTTTAAAAATTTTGACGTCTTATTTCCGGTATAATTTTCAAACTAAACAGTCTTTCAAAAACTAATAACTTTTTTTTGCTCTCGATTGATATATTTGCTATTCATATACCTTTAAACTGTAGGAAAAGCAACATTTCAAACATCAAATTCAAGTTTTCATAAGAGCCTGACAAACTCGTCACCTGGCCTTATAATGACGTAAGTGGCTGGCCTTTTGCACGCTGTAGCAGACGAACAAACACACTTAAAAAGCAATGAGGCATGTCATTAAATTTGTATAAAATTCTCCATCTAATGAGCTAAAATAAACGAAAATCGATAATTTTTCGGCTTTAATCCAGACTGTCTGCTTAAGATACTAGTAGCCTAAACGTAAAATTCTTGGGAAAGTCATGAGAAAGAACCGAAGATCTGTAACTCTTAGCTCTAAGAGTGTAAAGCCGGTCACAAATAGCAGCAGTTTTGCGTTCAGGATTCGTATGACGTTGCCTTTCACTGGCTGAGAAGAGCACGGCGTGCACAGGACGACTCATAATGCGCTTGCTTGCAGGCTCAGCCAAAAATGATGGGGTTTCGCTTTCGAGTCGCCCAAAGTTTGGGTCGTGAGTTTTGCTGGCTTTAAAAACAGAAGCTTTTTGTGCTCATTAACTTCCATGACATTTTGCTTGACCTTTTTGGCTGCGCAAGGTTACCGAAACCTGTCCAAGACTGGAGCCAAAGAAGAGACAGACGATCAACTGCCGTGGGTTTCCTTCTTACAGCCCGGGCTAGAAAAAGTTGAGCGGCAGCTCAAATAATTTAACTGAGCTCGAATTATAAGGGCAAAATAGTTAAACAAATTCGTGATTGCTATAGGGGAAGATTTGTTTAGGATTTGCTTTGGATATGATTTCGAGTTAATCTGATTCGTACAAGTCGGTGGAAATGGGTCTCAGAATGTTTAATATACACAATTTCTCTCTTAATTCTTTACAAATACAATATTTACATTTGAATTCCGTGAAAACTGTTTTTTTGAAGGGAAAATATTCAAGAATATCACAAAAATTGCTAACTCTGTGCAGATTGTCTGCAAACTAAAATCCACGTCATAGAAGTCATTTTATGTAGTAACACACTGGGAAAATTTCAAGGTCGGCAGTAAGAGTTGGACCTCAAATTTCTTGACTATGTGATTATTGTTGTTATATTTATTATTGAAATTATTGCTCCTACTATAGATTCTTTTATAATCATGCTCAATTATATCAAATACCCACTCTCAAAAAATTAGATTTACTCTAATGTTCGTGATCATGGAAAAAACTGCTCATGAACGGTTTTCTTATTGTTAGAACGAATGACCCTGGACATGTGAGTGTAGGTTAATGTCTTTAATAATATCGTTATACGATTAATGTTGTTATTATCCCCCTCTTACTTTTGCTCTGGTGCCGAGGTGTGATTGTTTTTGACTGTATGGGGCTTGGGTAACAGGCTAAAATGAGCACCACGCCCATCTCTGTTATCATGCTATATGCTGTTCTGCTCTGCTTTGGTCTGATTTACTCTGTTTTCTACTGTGTATTATATCTCATTCCTTCCCAACCCATCCCAACCAATCTCATTCCATCCCATCTAATTCTATCCCATTCCATCCCAATCCATCTCGTTGCATCCAATTCTATCCTAACCCATCTCATTGGATCCTATTCCATCCCAACCCATCTCATTGCATCCAGTTCTCTCACATTCCTTCCCATTTCAGCGTATTCTATTGTAATCTAGAAAAAAGTAAAATTTTTATATGAAAATATATATCAAATACTCTGTACACTTGAGCCTATGTATTTACTTGGCAAATAATTTTAAATTTACCTACCTTCTCATTATTTTACATTCGTTTTCAGACTCAGCTTGCATATTGTTTCCAAAAGATTTCCCGGTTTTTTTTTCTGTTTTTTTCTTACAGAGATACTGTTAAATTCATGAATCATTGATGTCCAGCAACAAGCAGGTGCATTCTTGTTCGTGAGATAAAAATACTCGTGTGCGTTAGAACACTTGAATCTTGTTTTAGAGTACAAAATTAATTTTTAATACTTCACTGAATGAAAAATTGAATGTTTTTTAACAAGACCGTTGCAACAGGTGTTTTTATCGAAAAAATTAAATTTTGTTCACCGCGCACCGAAATGGTTCAACCAAAGTCTCCTCGTTCCTTCCATGCATAAACGAAATGTGAGAAATTTACATACTTCTTTCGAAGAATTTTTAGTATAGTAATATTCCAAAGGCATTTCTGCACTCACTTCTGAAGAATACGAAAATTTTTGAAACTGAAATCTCAGTCTACGGCAACGTTCTCATTCAGGGCCACAGAAGATGGGCATATTTTTAAGCCTTAAATCTGAGGGGAATAGCTGAGCCCGCCCACCGCTATTTAGCTTGCGAGGTTCCGTCTAAGCCTCTAATCCTAGTAAAGCGACCGCGGAGTGCGTGAGGGCGCGCGGAGTTGGTAATCGCTCACACTCACGCCACAACTCGCACACCTCCGTTCAGTTCGAGGGCATCTCAGAAGGTATGCTTAAGCTTTGGCGTACGTGAGCTCTACAATCTTAAGCGTTTATCGCTTCCACTTTATGGTTTTCATGAGTGGGGAGTTTGCTTGCTTCGTTTGCCGCGATTTTAACTTTTTTTGTGACTGAGAGAGCTTTTGGTGCCAAATACCGATCCTTTGTTTTTGGAGGAAATATGATAGGAATGATAATTGCTTCTTACTACTAATTCAAGCGTACTGGTTACGATTTGGGATACAGTCAATGAATATATTAAGCAAATTTCATCAGCTAAGACCGGTTTTGGTTGTTAGCTGTCTATTTAAAAAAACAGAAAACAGTACATTTTTGGTGTACATTTTTGGTGTTATTCAAGTGATAATCGATTTCTCACTTTTTTTGAGATAGAGTGCGTAATTACTAATTACATTAGAGGTTTTAGATAAATTCGGTGTACTGTGTCAGAGACGGTTTTAATAAAGTGACTTTAATAACGTCACTTTTCGACATACACGTATTAAGCGTCATAGCTGCCTCCTAACTTTCTCCTCCTAGCATCGAACATTTAACTTGAAAAGCTTATTATTTGGGAAACATTGGGGGCAGACACCTGTTCACTGAACATATTCCATTATCCTTCCATAATCTTATTCTACGTGTTCCTTTCCAATTTTTTGTTGTTTGGATGTCTTTGACCGTATACCAAGAGGAGAACTGTTAAATGGTTGCACGATACCTTCTTCCATTTTTCTGTCAGCAACTGAATCACAACAATGTTAACTACCATGTATTAAAATCATGACAAATATTCTCGGCTTTGGTACAAGTAAACACATTTTAAGTTAGTTTAAGACTCTTTAATTACATCAAAGGTGTTTCCAAGGAAATAAGGAGGAATGTACCGTTTAGTAGGGAAAACAAGGTGTGTCCTCACGCTCTGCGTATAGAAAGAGCACGATTTAAGGATCTATGTATTGATGGATTATAAAAATTAAGCTAGTAACTATAAGGGGCTGAAATAGGGACAGCTGAGAACAGAAAAAGATGGTCCATTACAAAAAATCTATATTTAATTTGAAATAAAGGAAAGCCTTCTTAACCTTCTGATGTGGACTTCTCATCTTTCTCCTGGAGTATTAATTCCTATAGGTGGAAGTGGAATTTTGGTAGTTGTATTTCCCTGAAGGTTTCGACCAAAAAATGGTCGCCGGTAGAAAGAGCAATGCAAGTCTTGATTGATTTCGAGAGACACGTAATGCGTGTAAGTCTTCCACAGTCATTTTTTAATTTGGTAGACGTTCCCATCGCTCTAAAATTATTGAGAGATAAAATGGAAGGTGCTTGGAGTTACATTTTAGTGGAGAAGGGAAGGAGACGAGTCCACCCAAAACCAGCTGGGAAATACGCTACGAGAACAATTTTAAATCAAATCGTGATGGTAACTTTTCGATTGATAATATTATCGAATCCGAAAGTGCTGTAACAGAGCCGTTACTACAAAGAATTACTTCACCTGAATCCCTTTTATTGAACTCGGAAATTCAAAAATGAAACGAAGACAATAGTGAAAAATGAGGCGTCTCTAATCTCGGGTTTTGGTGTTCCGTACTGAAGGATTTAAAAATAATTCAGTAGAAATTTCAAGGAAATCAAAGTCGAGTATTTTGGACTTGAAGATTTCAGATTCGTGGCTTAGATCATGTCAACTAAAGGCCAAGGATCACTTGATTTTCACAAATTTTTGATGTTCAAAATCTAATTTTAGCTTTAATGAAAATGGTATGTAATACATTCAACATGTTGGATTATTTTGTTTTACTTCTCTACATCACGCGATTGACATTCTATTTTTTTTGCTTCCTTTCAGCTTGAGCTAAATTTTTTGCTGTCAGGTATCATTATATAGAGTGAAGCCAATCCACGATTTCACAATTGTTCTCTTAGAGCGTTAATATAACACGACTAACTAACACGGTTAGGTTTGGCGTCTTCAGTTGTTTAAAACATCAGTTCATGAATTGGTTAACTTCAGCTTTTTTTACAATAAAAAATGAGATTCAGGCTACTTTTTTTCAAGGAATTTGCCGATTTGTTTTTAACCTTATAGTATATTTACAAGTTTATATTGTAATTAAGAGTTTAAATTATATTTTAAAGTCTAAATTACTTCTTCATTTTCAAATAAACTGAATCTTGTTCACCTTCAGACAACCTTGTTTGGATTGGAGTTTCTTGTTTTTCCAAAAGTGAGTTGGTCGACTTTACAGTCAGGCTCGAAGCGTATCGAATAATTATTATGCGAAAAGCATTTCGTCATTATCACCGCATGATTCTCTAGTTCTGTTATATTCACTATTATCCCAAAAGATGAACCAGATGTTTCACCATAATTTCGAGTGTTTTTTGTACGACTGCATGAATTTTTGAATTAGTGATCGGAAATTTTTACCATCACAATTTTTATGCGGAAATGCTGGTCATACAGCATGAAATGCATGGCCAAGAAACCCATTCTGAATTTGAATTATTGCACTTGTGTTCGCAACTCCTCGCATTCTATCATGCTGTTCTTAAAATGTTTTGCTGATGAGGGCGAACACGCGTACACAAATTGAAACGTTTCTTGGGTGATAAAAATTATTTTCGTTAATTCTGAGGAGATTTTCCTACATGAACGATCGTGCTGCTCAGATGCCAGTCTCTGCCTCGTCATTTCAACATAGTTCGACATTGGCTCATTTCACAGGAAGAGTCAAAAGATGACACTGAGTAAAGCGGAAGCATGAAATTTTCAAGAACCCTTGCGTCTACATGCGCATATTCTTAAAATTGCAAGCTCATAAATATAAGAACTGCGCAATATGTGTAAGATTGGGAAATATTCAAATTACAGTGTCGTACTGTAAAATATTTCAATGGGATTTGGGGTAAATGAGATACGTCAATGCATCCAAAACGATGGATTGCTTGCATCTTACATGCTACGACGTTACCTTCTTTCCCACCCTGTTCTACGTCAGTGCTATAAGCCAGTCAGAATCACGTTCAAATAATCTATTTTTTATTTCGGGAAAGCTCTGATAGTTCTAATGAATAAATATGAATTAAAAACAATATGGTGGGGATGAATATCCTTTTATCAATGAACATTTTCTTGCTGAAATACTTTAAACTGAAAGATGTTCACTCACAATTCCGTAATAAAAAAGGATATCAGCTACAGTTTTGCCTTCGCTCAAACCGGCTCACGATAATCTCGCTGATAAGAAAATGCATCGTCCGGCGTCTGCCTGAGTGGACGAGTATAAATGGAAAACCTCCCAAGATTTTTGTCGCTGTCCCTTTCAAATCAACTGAAGAGCTTTTTTAAGACTAAAAAACTAATTCCCCAGGGACGGCCGGCTTACTGTAGAAAATAGCTAGTTTTTTCTTCATGCTTAATAATTTACATTCATGACAGGGAAAAATTGTTCTTAAAATAAACGGTATTATTTCGATGTTGTGACGCTATGTGATGCTGTTTACTTAAGGCAATGAAGCAATTGTGATGTAGACGCCACCAGGGATGGACACTTCTAATCTTTATAGTGTGTTTGATTTGGTTCTTGTTTTATTCATTTTACTTAAGAGACCCAGATAATACTAGAGAAAAAATCCAGCTCATTTATTGTCATTATCATTTAAAAAGGCTTATGAAGCGAAATGTTATTTTTCCCAAAAATAAATTTTTAAAAATCCTGGTTGAACTGTGAAACTGGAACTAATAGGTTATTGATATGAATTGATATTGGTTAATTTATTTTCAGCCGAAATTATTTTGTTCAGCTGAACACATTACATTATCATTAAATGTAGTAATCATTGATTTCTCAATGGGTATTATTCTCAACATTTCCACCGTATCTTACTTTGAGTGTATTTTCAATCTTTAATAAAAAATTGAAGTTGATTTCAGATGCTGATGACAGTTGCGCTTCTACATTGGAATTATCAAATTTCTGAGACAATTTTCTTGCGTTTGTAAACTTACTTCTTTTCCAAACTGTGTGTTAGTAATTCATCAAATGAATCATAGGATTTCATCTTTAGACTCCTAATAAAGACCTGCTTGTGAACGAATTTACCTTTGAATAAATTACAATAATTTACAGTCATGGAATCGCACAGTAAATTGATGAAGTTTATCTAACGTAAAATTCATATCGTTGAAAACTTTGTTTATCAGACTATTCATCTTATTCCGTGTTTTATGGTTTCATTTCGATATCATTGTGCACGGATGGAATGTTTCCCTCTCTTTCCTAACGGGCATAACATCAAGATGCCTTCGTTGAATCGAAGAATTTCTGTCAGAATATGCTTTGTTCTTCTCCAGCTCATTTGGCGGTTGTAGAATGTATGTACAGTAAATGAATTTTTATCCTGCTTAATTTCGTGTCGAAGATATTCATGCTCATTTTCATGCATTTTTTTACAGCAAATGATCTGTTTACAAAAGGGGTGTGTTATTATTACAAACGAGTGCCGAGCAAAACAAAAAAGAAATGCTGCGCAAAACTTTCTCGATATTGCTTCGACTTTGTTTGAATTTTTTTGACATCTTCAATAGCTCATGATCATTTCTATTCTCTCCGGGCAAACTGGCTCCCAGTGAAGTAAAATTACATGAATTTTTCGACTGCCTTTTTGCTCCTCGACACGAAGAGTCTCGTTGGAAACGAGTTCAAAGAATTAGAGCCAAATTACCTTCGACATTGCGAGGTCGGAATGCAACATCACGGCTGATCTTGCAAGTCTTGAAAGAAGGGAGGTAAAAACAACACAAACAATCCAGACAATGGCTCTCGAAGCCCAGGAAAAAAACTTCCGTCTTCATGGCCTCGGGTAATGAAATCTGCGAAGTTTTCTAAGCAACCCGGTGTTTTTGAGCGCGCAGCGTTGGGTAGACAAGCCCTCCAAGTTGTGTCGGGCCCTTTGCAAAGACAGGAACTCAGTGTTACTTAAAAAATAGGAATTTTCGAGGAAGAACAGAGACAGTCATTAAATTCAGTGCAATCATTAATGATCCAGTGACTCGAAGATGTCAATCCATAAGTTGCAATACTCAAATCCAGGACAACCAGGATGATCATTAAATCACAATGAATTTTTATGTTCATGAATACTTATCTCCAAAAAATTCAAACTGACCAACTATGAAAACTGTGTCGAAGACAATAGATGTATCAATTTCTTAATGATTCGTTGGCCATAGGCTGTTGAATTATCTGATGGGCTGACTTTACCTAGCTCACAGCTTTATTTCACAAAACCCACTTTGTCTTTGTAATAAGTTTCATTGTGTACGCTTCATTTCTTTCCAACTTGATTCATCTGTTTGACCGACTCCATTATGCGGCAATATCATCTTTGTGATAATTAAAAAACAATTAAGTTTTTTATTTAGAGTATTAAACAATAATATTTCATGTCGGTTAAGCTCAGTTACAGTTTATAACGCAATATCTTTGCACAAAGTCATTTTCAAATCACGGAGTTCTGAGATGAAGAAGAGCATTACTTTTTGTGTCTTTTCCCATAATCTCTTTCAGATGAAACACCGAAGATAATTTTCAATCGATTGAGTTACCTTAACAGTAAGCAACTGTTTTGAATATGTATGCAAGTTTAGAAAATTTTGGAATTGGAGAAGAGGAAACTTGAAATTTGAACGGCTATACTCAACAGTAGTTCTTTACACCCAGCGCAGAAATAAATGAAATAACAGGGTTTTAATTGAATTTTAGCAATTAACTCTAAAATGCAATAAATATGAATTCCATCTGATTATATAAGACTTTTGAGTGAGATCTATTGTGAACTTTAGAGAGTAACATGTGTACATCTTTTCTGAACGTCATCACTACACTCAACATCATGTGTAAAACTCAAACTGCAGCTCAAAAAAGTTTTGAAATGCGTTACAACGTCATTTTCCAGGACAACTACATCATTTAGGCTTCGCGCGAAACATAGAAATGCCTTTGTTCATTTATTAGAAAATACTTTTCTGGATGAGAGCACGTCCCGATAGGAAGCTTCATTAAGGTCGCTTCTTTGGTGTTCACAGGGACACACACAGGGGCTGTGAAACTGGGGAGGGAACTTGATTGCGAACGTATTGTGCTCTTTTATTCCGCTCGCTTAGTACGACAAGCTTGTTCTACACGCTAAGTGCGACAAGCTAATTCTACACACTTAGTACGACAAGCTTATTCTACACACTAAGTGCGATAAGCTAATTCTACACACTTAGTACGACAAGCTTATTCTACACGCTAAGTACGACAAGCTTATTCAACAAGCTTAGAACGACAAAAATGGATTAGATAAGTTGATATGAGCGACAAACTAGAAGAAAAGAATTACCTCAAAACCTCAAAGTGAATTTCAAAATACAGCTCTGAAAAAGTTCTCATACAATGCAAATCTTGTTGAGTTTGTACCTTAATCTGTTCTTTGAAGTTCTCGGCCGAGGGGCAGTTCCTTCCTTATTATTCTGACGTCGGTGACAGGCTAATGCCAGAGCGAGTCTAATAGTGGCGGTTGTAAAAACGGTCGCGTTGGCAAAATTATCGGATGCTAAATAGAAGAAACTGACGTGTTACGAGCAGTTGTCAATTGATGCTTCTTTTTTGTCATAAAAGTTTCTATCTATACGTATTTTCTAGTCATAAAAAGATGCTTAATGTAATAAACGGGACTGAAATTCCTACATTTACTGCATGAGGCAATATAAGTCGACATTTGCGATGCACGAGTTTCGTGAACTTTGTAATTGAGCGTAAATGGGGAATAAATTTACCAAACACATAATGAAAATAGAGCGACGAGCGCAATAAAGTTTTTTCGCAACCATAACCACGCTCATTGTGCGTAACGGATGAATGAATCGTCGCAGCTTACATCTCAGTTACATTGATTAGCTCTTTAACATTTGATTGGTCTACAGAGCTGTTGAATTAATATCTTTAAGTACTGCGTAACCCGAGTACGCGATGACACATTCCAACTCAATGATTACTTGCTGCTTATAAACAACGGCAGTTTCTTAAAGTGGGTGTGTTCAGGCATGGTGGTTGAAACGATGAACCAGCACAAGGCGATTCAATATTTCATCAAAATCTACGATACCATGAGGTGGCTACGTACTTATCTGTAGAGAAG
>JACJUY010003406.1:15591-28645 GCA_014220935.1 Platorchestia sp. MABIK
TTTTCTCTTTGTGTGTGGGTGGGCTGATTTACTTTCAGGATTGAGCCACCTTCCATTTCCAGGAGGAGATTTTTTCCCTCTTTTTAGTTGATTTAATAGTCCACTCAATCTTCTTCTTTCTTCGTGAATTGTTTTTCTTTTAAAAATCCGGCCATCCTGCGTCTACGAGTGTTAGTTTTACCTTGCAGTTCTATGAAACCCATTCAACTATTTTGTATCACTGCGCATTGGGCTAAAATTTTCAATTCATCTTTCGTCAATTTGCGTAGGCGGGTCTTCCTCAGCCAGTATATCTGTCGACTATCCGGTTGGCTTTATTCTGGCAATTCATGCTTCCTCGATCTGCCTTTTCGGTTATTTTTCATTGCCGTTCCCGCTGACTTCACAGTGGGCGTCAGAAGTTATAACTCGCTCGGAAAGGCTCGAAAAGTTTGGTCAGCTCCAACACACACGGGGCATTTCTTCTCTCTTCCTCTTTTTTGAATGGTACCAGTTATGTATTCAGCGAAGTTAGGGTATCCTCAAACACCACGGAAAAATCTATGCTAAAAGCGATTTTATTCCCCTGAAGCACGTGATTCCGTGATGTGAATTTATAATTTTTTGTATTTCATTCGATTGTGTTGAAATGATTTGAATGCCGAATACTTCTGAAGTGAAACAATTTTTTCTTTTTTATTATTTAAAATCCTTCAATAAATATACGCACCTTTTGTTCGGCGATGAAATAGTTCTAATAGTTGCATTAATATTTTTAATGATGATGTGTTAATGGACGAAATCAGATCATCAAAGTAGTAAAATTTGTCCGAAATTTTCAGTTTTTAAATTTTCGCTTCTCTTAATTGTAAAAATTTCCTACTGTGATCATAAATTACCTTAGATTGCTATTTATCAAAATGAAGTTAGTCAATTTTATTACAATGAGCACATTTTACAATCGAAGTAAATACATCATTTTAATCACCAGAGTAAGACCTGGTAAATAACTCTCATCATTAGTCATTGCGAGTTGAATGAACAAATTTTTACACCTGATTGTTAATTTTTGCTAGCTGTTTTTTGTGAACTCTATCTTCATCTCAAGCGCGTCAATGGCATTGCCTCAGCTTAGCTTCTACTGAGTTGTGATCTTTTGGTACCGTGCGTTCTCCTACGACTAAAGATCTATCAATTTAGTGATAATCTGAAATGAATTTCAAGTCCGAGCGGTCACGTGAAGGCTGAGTTTAATTAATTTAGTCATTTAACATTGCGACTGTCATTGTGTAGCAATTACAATGCTTTTACCTTCACGTGTTCTCTCGCTTGCTCATGGAATTTCGCGGTAACCAAAGGTATGCCAAACTCTCGTTCACAGGTTTTGGCATTGCTGGCAACAGTGTTTTGTAAATAAGATTGGCATTTTTGCTCTACAATCTTGAGCCTATATCATGTACTGAAATTTTAAGCTGATCATGAGATGAAACGAACATCTCGTTAGGTATACTGTCAATTTTATTGTTTCTGTCGGTGTTCACTGTTGAATTGAGCGAGCAACATAAAGTTACTCGAATTCTGTTCAAGGCCTGCATTTTGGCAAGCATTTTTGCTACCACACAGTTCTCTGTAATCCAACTTCATAGAATTCGTTAGCGGAGTCTGACTGGGTAATTAGAGTCTTTTGAAATGCCTCTCGTTGCATCCTTGATTGAATTCCCGTGGTCTGAAGAGCTCCTGAAAGTTATGGTTCCGCCGTTTTTTATCGGCTTGCGAATGACGTTTATCTAGGACGGGCGAAGCAAAAATTAAGGTACTTGAAACTTGGTCCAACTATTTCGGGATCGAGAGATATTTTTAGACGACTGATACAAATATTTCCGACTCTGAATGTGCTCGGATCTCGCAGAGACGAAATTTCATCCTAGGTTTAGATTTTCGCAACTACAAACAAGTCCGAATGCGAGAGTTTTGGTATTTCTGAGTTTTCAAATGAAGAATGAATCTTGGGATATAGTTTCAAATTATTACTGTAATGACTGAAAGTTTCGTCCGGTGTTACATCATCTCAGTTAATTCAGTTTCAATGAAAGATTTCACAATTCAATGAAAGATTTCATCTCTACCTATGCTAATTTATCTTTTTGTTTTACATTTTTATTCAGTGCTTTGAAGATGTTTCGAACACGCGCATGTTCGTGTGTCGCATTTCAATGAGTCGCCATTCAGTTAATAAAAGTTCAATATTCTTCTCCAATCCCTAAAGCCACAATACTATCGATTTAAAAATAATATTTTGGGAGAGCTGAATCTATATTAGATTTCTATTTAATTTCAATTTATATTCTTTTCATAAATCTAGATGACATCTTCCTCATTTTCAGAGCTACTCGTGAGTGAAATTCGCAGTGGGTTTTACGATCGCTTTTTGACGTATCCGTCTGGTGATTCAAGAAATTTGGGCTTGGAAATTACGTCTCAGAAGCCAAGTATTGATGAAGAGACATCGCTCCTGTGGCACTCGTCTGACATGTTCTTCAGTGCCCTGGACCCAAAATTGACCACGCGTTTTAGGGAAAAAGTTTCAACTCAGAAGTTTGCTCGTAAATTCTGGTCACACGTTCATAGATCTGCCATCCAACTATTGCGATCTGAGTTATTAGGTGTATAATACAGCGTTCCTGTCCATTGACTAAGCTTGATCACGTGATATTGTTCAAGAGACTTTGATGATATTATCAGTGTGATTTTTCTCACATGACAATCCTTTGATTGCATGATTCACATTGTTTATGATTGCCCAATTATGTAGTGTTTATCAAGTGCTTTAAATTATCTTCTTGACTTTATTTGCGTAACTTTTAGTAACTGAGGTCACGTGAGTTTCATCTCACCTTCAAAGTTATAATATATCTGTTTTTGACACGTGAGTAAAGGGCCTTCATGTGGACGAATAAAGCCAAGGATGTTTTCAAAATTACTGAAGTGCAGCGCTAATGCCCTCTTGAGTCAGACATATTGAGCGATGATGCGATTTTGAGCTTAGAAAAACCACTCTAGGCCCTCGTTATCATGTCGAGACTTACGCTGGAGAGAGCATCAGTAGAGCGCACGCGGGGTGCGTATTGAAGTTTCTGTACAATGATTTATGATGATAATACATTAAAAAGCTTGATGACCGTCAGCTCATTTGAGAGTACGGATTCATTTTTTTCAGATTTGAAGGCTATGGTAACATACAGTATGGGTGACAAATCATTTTCAGGATTTGAAATTCTCTAATCCTTTCAGGATCACACCGGAGCGTTGAATTTGTTGAATTAACGAGAGATCCTTGTTTAAATGTTTTTTTGCTCTTGTGCGAACTTGTATTTCTCTTCCAAAAAGTCATCAAAGTTTTTTCATGCAAAGATTAGACTATGAATAATGTTTCTATATTAGTTTACTCGTTTACTCTGTGACAGATGTTGATATTTTTGTTTATCTTTTAACTTCATGATTACAGCACATAAAAATATTAATTTATTCTCTATCTCTAGTACTGAGGTTTAATACTGGTTTATAAGCCTTTTAGTACTCTGTGTACTTTCTGCAAGACAATTTCAAATACATAGGGTCGATGTCTCTAACAATCATAAATATTATCCATGCTCAGGGTATTGAACAGGTTTTGTAAATACCCAAAAATCTGGAAGCCTTTAAGATGAAAATTTATTTCACTCATTGATGACTTTTAACGAACAAATGTGTCAAACGTTACAGTTTTGATGAAATTAAAATAATGCTTCAGGATTTGAGTATTAGCAGTCAAATTAAAAACCTGATAAATTTTTCAAGGCTCAGAGAGAAAGGAGTGCATCCAAGCCAGGTCACGTCTCAAAGTGAATTTCAAACACAAGAAATCCATTCCTCAATTGTAGCTCCTACTTTGAAACACCGCGCAAAAAGAGTAAATGTAGAACTCCTATTTTCCACAATATAGCTTTATAAATTAAATCATTTTATTTTGCAAAAAAATTAGAACATGCTGTAATGGAAGCATGTGCATTCTTTAACTTTTCATCAAAAAAGTCATATGAGTAGTGTAAATATTAGACTATGGATAATGTATTAATATTTTGTTTACTCTGTGACAGATAGTAAGTTATTAGATTTACCATCAGCTTAATAATTATTTAAGTTTTCACAGGTCACGTAATGTTCGTTACCCACCCACCGTCAGTGCTAACGGCCGCAAGAATCAGGTGACGATCAGAAGTAATATTTCTCGGCCAGGTTTTAAAGGGGCTGAGGCTTCGCGTTACAGCCCCAAAGACTGAAAAAGCTAATCAAATTGAGTCACGCCTGGCGAGAAATTACAATCTCGCTTGGAAAATCCCTAGCTTATTTTAAGTAAATTTCAATTCAGAGTCTATGCCCTCTCAGAAGTTCGGAGACTTCATAACTCGAGGAGGAGGTTTTAAAGTGACTCCAGTTTAGCTTCTTACTATAAATACTTGGGGAGAAATTACCGCCGGCCAACTCCAGAAGGAATCCAATTATAGAAGTCTCCAGGAGGGCGCGTAACGGCCATTTTTTGTCGTGGCGTTATTGAACAATATTTTCCTGGACGACATTCACTTGCCTGATGCCATGCTAGCCTTATTGGCGGGCGGCAGTGAGTGCTGTCTCTATCTCGGCGGCGAAATAATTTATAGAAAAATATCCCCTCTCGGGAGAACGCTTAGCCATCCACCGATGGCGGCGAAGAAAAAATGACGTGAAAAATCCATGGCCGTTTGGGATGCGACGAAAAATGCCTCAACGCGCAGATACAAGGCAGGCTTTATCTTGCTGAGAAATGCTCGCGACCGACTGAAAGCAATGGCTTTCTCGCCAGGACGCCTGCGTCTGGCATCATCACAATAAACTCGTGCGCACAAATATCCTTCGAATAGGACTGGCAACCTCCTGCCGAGATACGGCCTGCAAACAGACTGACGTCAGGGCCAGGTGGCTCCATGTAATCGTTGTGGGCAAACGCATGTTGAAACCGTACGCGTCTTTCTGTTGTATCTTCAAGACGCGGATCATCACATTTCAGATGCGTTCGAAATCCAGCTCGGTTTTTAAATTTCAATGAGATGGAAAGTTTTAGAGTGCTTTGTAATTTTTGAATATTTTATTGTACGCTGTGGAATTGTAGGAGTTTCAGTCAACCCTTAAAAAATGTCGTTATGTTTCGCTCTCGAAGTACCAGGAGATGGTATGAGGAGGAGCAGTAGCATGACCATCTGACACAAGACTGAGGCCAGCTGTGCCAGCTTCTTGTGCGTCGCACGGGCTCGCACCAGCTGCAACTGATTTGCCCTGCCATCGTTGCAGGCAATATGAGAGCTTCAAAACATATGGCTTCTCTTATGGATCTAGAGCTTCATTTTGCAAGCGCTGAAGTGTTTCTCCTCGAGGCTTAGAAAGATTAAAGTCAGGACTTGAGGCAAGCGTCAGATACATCTCGAATGGCAATGCCTTTGACGTTGCAGAATTCCTGCTTTTCCGTTTGGAAGATAGAATTCTTCAGTTCCTCGAAACTGCAACTGGGTCAGGGCCTGTATGTTCGAGGCTTGAAATGTGAGAAATTGTAGACCAGATCGGTGCTGCTTATTTCAAGACACTGCTGTAGCTTTGCAATTGTGATCGATTTAGATGAACGTGAACGCTACTCTTCACTTCAAGTTTCAAACTGGGGGTGTACCCTGGAAACTGCTACCGTTTAAAGCCTGCCATCAGGATATGCGACGCGAGCTACAATGAAAAAACTCTCCAGAAGTCTCCTTCACTTCAACCAAAGACGATACGAAGTTTTTCAATAAAACCTTCGCTGTTTTGAATTCTGTTTACAGCAAACATTCCAGCCAAAAATTCTCAAGAACCCATTTCAAATTTAACTACAATTGGACGTGGCGATTTCTTCCCTAGACTCCATGGTTCCTGGAGCAATTCCGAAATATTTACAGCACCGTCGGCAATACTGGGAAATTGTTCCGATAGTCGTCGGCTTCAGACTGGGGTTTAATTTTTAAGCCTTCGTTCACCGCTAAGGTTTAAAGATTGTGGCTTCTTGCTTTGTTTTGATCTCGGTGCACTCAATACAAAGTTTCCAGCGCAGTGAAAGTTTGTGCTTAGTAAGCTCATGCCATTATTCATTATTACAATTCGAGTTCAACTCGGCAATTGCCCTATTATGATTCATGAAACGATCACTTTAGCATTTTCTACATTTCTGTTTTGCACTCCAGAGGCAAATATCAAGCTTTTATTCCAATTTCTCGGATTTTGTGTATGCATGTATGCGAGCTTTTATAATGTTTTTGGAGCAAATTCGTTGAAAGGCCGTGTTATTACAGAACGCTTTCTCTGTTATTGCTTCAATTTGCAAAATACGCATCAGATTTGAACTCTGAACTTCGATTGTTGTGCTGGTGCTATTCAACGAAACGATTGACTGCGTAAACGATCAGCGATGGCTCTATCTCAAATGTTCCAAAATTGCAGAAGCAAGTCAAGGGATGACTTATTTTCATAGTATCAGGTGTCACTTTGCACGAAATCAAAAGCAGCTGAACCGTTTTTAAATTCCAGCACGTACTTTTTCCATCAGCACAACAATACCGATAAAAGTTTATGATAAAATCGTTCCCCAAAATGATTCTTTCAGGTCGGTCATTGAAGCTGTCTGCTATTCAACTTTTTATTTATCTAAATAATTAACTATATTTCTTCCAGGTACGTAATCGATCGCTTGGTATCTGGAAGTAACTATTGTTAAGATTTTTTGGTTCCCATCATCTACAGAATGGAGATCATACTACAAAGAGCGACTTACTGCTAATCACACACATATAATCACGCAATCACCTACATTGACATGACACTTGAAATTTGATGCGAACATCTTAACTTTGCTACCTGCTTTGAGGGGAAACTTGAAATTTAATATTTAACTCCTCATTTCATTACATTTTTTTGCAATCACGTAAATCTTTGATGATAGAAAAGAAAATTTATGTTCAACAGAAAAGGAAGTTTTCCTTTTGCTGTTTTACGTTGGATGCTCACAATGCTGCTCTGATGAAACGACGTTGAGCTACGAAAATGAAGTACATACGTTTTTTAAAGATTTTACTTCCTTGAAATGAAGTCCTGAAAACGTGTGGTAATTTCAGAAAACGTAATTTAATGAACGGCAGGCGGAAAATAAGGATGCTTTAAACGTTCTTGAGAATTTGAAGTTCCCGTGTTCTAGGTTGATGGACTATTTTACGTTTCTTTTCAGAATTATTCGAAATTAGTTTTCAAAGAGCCGTCACCGTGAGTTTACATGAAGACTTTGAGCGCACAGATGATCAAATGAAGACAAAGGAAGGGCAAAATTATTTTCTCCAGTTTTTAGTTTAGAATTAAAAGACACAACATTGTTTCATTTGATGTCTCCCTCGTACCACAGATTACATCCCACTCAGTGTCGCGTGTTCCGTTCAAATCTGCGTTGTGGTTTTGAAAGCTTTCGCTCACTCTGCGTTGGGTGTGGCTCTGTCGAGCAGAATATTTCTTTGTGTAAAAGTTTGGATGCATTACTTTTGAAGAACAAGCCATTAAGCTTTATTGCTTACCTAATGCGTCGGATTATTACATCGTATGAAAGAAATTACAGCTCCTTCAGGAAAATTTACAGCTAAATGACATTTATAGGCAAATTTTTAGTTTAGCAAGACCGTGAATATGACGCATTCGTAAAAGAGCAAATTAGTTTAATATTTTTATAAGTTTAATATATTCTTCACAAGAGTGAAAAAAATGAATATTTTCTTCCATAAATACCAACCAGAATGTAATGAAAGGTAAAAGAGCAAAACAATATAACGAAAATAATGTGTCATGTTCAGAAGGAATCAGAATGAAGGAATTAAATCTCTTCTTCTATAAATTTCATCCAGAATATAATTAAAGGTAAAAGTTAAGCGTGATTCAGGCATCAAATTGCTGTAGTTAGGGTGAGTCAGTTGAAGACAATCTTTTATCAATAGATATGTCAGATGTTGATTACGGTTGTAAAAATACTCACTTTCTTCTCTTAATATGAATTTCAATGAGTATTTTTGAGTTTGAAACGTTTTTTCCCTGTTAACTTCCGTTGTGGCTTGAAATTCCCAACGTATTCAGCTACCATTTTTTGCTTACAGTTATATGGGAAAAAATTAAAAGTTTCGCCATTAATCACCAGTCATTTACGTGTGATTTTGATAATCAACTGTACAATACTGCATTGTTTTAGGCTCTGAGTTTCGACATTTGGCGTGAAATATCTGTCATACTCAACTAGCAGCACTTTGGTTGGCATCGTATTGGAAGGCTGACATGCATTACCACATCTGCATTGTCTCGCTGAGTTTGCTAATGAACCTGAATGCATTCCTGTCATTGTTGAGGATCGAAAAAGTTCCAAAGAATATGAGAAATGCTAAAACCTGTTACGAATTCTCTTCATTAATTAATGAGGTTCTGATAACTTGTTGCAAATTTCTCCCATTAATTAACTAGAGCTAATAAATATGTTGGACTCGTCTATTTCTCGTGGGTAGAATGAAAATGATGCGCGGTCATGTGACTTAATTGTGAAAGCTCATGTAGAGCACGGCATGCTCCTGATAAATGTAATGTGGAAAAGAAAAGTAAAGTTCTATCGAACTCAGGACGCAATAATATATTAGCATTTATATATCATTTACTTGTCAGAGCTTGCTCTGCAGTCAGTACCATTACAACAGTAAAGGATTTTTAAGTGAGCTAGCTGCAATACAAAAATCGTGTTTCAACACTATTTAATTCGATATTAAATATAGGTATGGAACTCAAATGATCATAAATAAATAACAAGGAAGCGTAAACTATTGTGCAAGGCATCACTGTTAAACTATTGTGTGATTTCCACTGTTACTTAAACATGTACAAAGCAGAATGGCAGAAAACGATTGTGTCCGGAGTAATCCCAGTTTCTGCTGCTGTTTGCGACATGCTTTTGCTGAGTTTGATTCCCTCAAATCTGCAACAAATTAACTGAGAGCCCGTCATGTTTGCTATTTGAGACCTTCGTGATCATAGATGAAATTCACCATGAAAATGATACACATGGAGGATTGAGTGTGCCGCGTGTTGAAACCGCTGGCTTTCACAGGGGATTTGTCTGATTTTTCTGCTGTGTTAATAATTGAGAAGTTAACATGAAAGCACAGAAAAAAGATTATTGGATATAGATTATTTAAAAGAAGTTTTAGGTAAAACCATCTCAGTTGCTAAAGTTATGACTTCGTTGATTATAGGGACGCATCTCACCGAGTGTAAAGGAAATTACCTGCCCGGCCAACAGACTGATGCTAACTAGCGTAACATGAATTGAGGGTACAGCAGATGTATATACTGTCATCGCAGGTGTTCTGTGAGCTTCAAACGGCTAAACTTCAAATGGCTTCCAATTTGACTTGGAAGAACTCCTACTTTCCGAAGTTCTCGCGAATGATAGGTCTAACTATGATGAGAAGAAATCCTACTTTCCTTGCGCTTGGTAAAACTAACTATGATATGTTAACGCTTTTGATGTTTGATTTGATAAAGAGGTTATGAATTCAGAATAAAAAGAAGAGACAAAGAATTTAAAGTTATCATAGACTCAATTGAATAAGTCTGAGCACTGGCTCCACTTGTCACTAAATTCTGATATCCTAATCGATAGAGTTTTTTTTACACTGCAATATTTGGAACGCCGTTAATTCAATTTGCTACTTGCAGTCTCCGGGAGAATAACGGATGGGATCATATTCCGTTTACTTTCTTTGCACCGAATATAACAGCTCCAATCAACAACTAAGAATGTTAGAGAAAAATTGGAGCAATTCTTTAGCACGAGCAGTAAAAAACAGTAAAACAAAGGAACACACATTAATTCTTGACTCATTATGGATAAGAAATTTGTTGTTAGTAACGAAAAAAGTTGAAAGCGCGTACGTCGTTCAGTCGAAAAAAAAATGAAATTATTCAAAGCCATACAAGGTGAGAAATTTTTTATCAGAAAGTGCGAGTGCACTTGTTTGATATGGTGCCGAAAAAAATTTCTCCGGGAATACACTATACAAGTCTCAAATGAGGTATCACTTTTAAAATGTTACACGAAAGTGAGTTTCTTATACCTTTTTCTGCTAGAATTGCCCAGAGATATTGTTGGCTAATTTAGTGAGAAAAACTCTACAAGGGTCATCAAAATTACCTTTAATGTAATGTGTACAAATACTGTTTTTCATAGCAAATCCAGAAACCATCAACGATATTAAAGAGACTGCGTGCAACGATAGCAAATGATCGCAATTTGGGGAAAACAACATTTATATTGCATCACCAGATACATTTCTTCGTAAATACGCGGGGAAATTGCTCACAATGATGACCCAACTTTGCTGCGTGAAGCCATGGTTCTACACAAGTCTGTTAGTATGTTCAACGTTCGTGCACCACGGTAGTCAAAAAATCCCCTGAGGCACATGAGTGGCATAGGCATCACATGCCTCGTTTATTGATCGTTCGAATGAAGACACAAGGCATCGGCTTCGGCTCAGACGAGCGCCAGACTCGGCCGTCATCGCGTTATCGGAGGAATTGTCCTCGTCGTCTTTTTATGGCCCTTGTATTTTGTCTCTTGAACCCGGCGGCATTGGATGCGGCTAGAGGGGGCAACGCGCTGCTGGAGTGCCTTGTCACCTGAAAAAATTGGCTATTTCAAGTGCCCTCTTTCTCTTTGTTGATTCCTCGGCAATGTGTATGTTTACAGAATAAGGATTCCTGGAACGTTGCTGTTGTGTTTAGAAAAAGATTTTTGTGGTGCTAGGAATCCTTCCTTCAGCATAAGTTTCTTTTAAAAACTCTTCGGAGCGACGAAACCAAGTTTCACGATTGTGAATCGTTTGTACTAATCCTTGTGGCGTACACATACAAGCGAGCGAACTCAAATTCAAGAATTCGACTCAGCTTTTTCCTTACGCCACTCTTTTGTTTGCGTAGAGTTTTCGGTCATTTCCCCCAAGTATATCCTCTAGAAGTCTCTCTGTTTATTCTAACTAGATTTTCTGGAAACAAAAGCATTTCAACCACACAGAGATAACACTTCAAAGGACAGTTTGTAGGTATATTCAACTGTCATGAAACAAATTCCTGCTCGTGGGCGCTCTTAATAACAGAGCCTGAGTCCAAAGTTACCAACGCATGAGCCACGCAAACTCGCCAAGGTAATGGGATTGTTCCGAAGCTAACGTTCTTAACAATCAACCGCAAAGCCTCGAAAATGAACGTAGAAGCCTCTTTGTGTAACAGTAATATTTTGTTTAAATAGAGCTCTTTCCATCCTGATTTGGGAGAATGCCGGAGTAAATTATTATTCACTTGCGGTTTGCATTTCAAATCGTGAGGCAGTAATCAGTATATCTATTCAAAGCAGAAGTTGACAACTATGTTCAGTCATATATTGATTTTATGAAGCTTGCAATCAAATAATGTACAAAATTGCAGGAGTACTCACTTTCAAGATTTTCTTTGTTTCACATAAATAAATGTGTCCCGCGACGAGATTTTCTTTAGTAACAAGTGTAAGTCGAATAACTACTTGTCAATTATGCTCGGAAAATAATGTGGCAGTTGAACAAAAGTAATACGAGAACAGTGAATATAATTTTTTCAACTGACATTCGGTAAATACCATGATTGTAAATTGAATTGCAGTTATTACTATAATTTTATTATTTTTTCATGCCACTTTGCCCCTGTATATACTGCTGAAAAAGTGCACTTGATCCAAACTATCACTTGTCTAAATGTTATTTCAAAAACGTGTGAAATAGTAACCTCAAACATCACTTCAAGAACAAATATTTTAAAGAGCAAATGATCGTTTTATGCAGTTTCATATTACCGAAATCAGTCAACTTGACTAGATGCATGAACTGTTAGTAGGAATTCTTTTGAGTAAAACTTATTCTTACCTAGGTCATTCTTACCTAGAAATTTTATTGCGAGATATCATATATTGAGCTGTCTCTGTATGTTGAAAGAAATGTATTAAAGAAAACAACTTAGGTACAGGCATTAGGCATTGTTATATCTATCATATTTTTGCAGTATGAAAAAGACAGTGAATTATACGGAATTTCGCTTGCAAAAGATCGTATGAAAGTTTTCTATATTCCTCTTATTATACCTATTTCTTCAGATTCATAATTTATTTTTCTTCTAGCTTGACCGCTAGTTAAATCCTGGCGCTTTAATCCGTTGACTAAATTGCGTTTGTGCTAGAAGGGTTGAGTGAAGTAAGTTAAATGCTGGCAGTGTAATCCGTAGACTAAATCCCGTCTTTTCTGAATGGGTTTTGAGTGAAGTTAGTTAAATACTGGCAGTATAATCCGTAGACCAAGTACCGTTTTGGTAGACGTGATGTGAGTGAAGTTAGTTACACACTGGCAGTGTAATCCGTAGACGTTTTTCCACCTAAAACTTGTGATGTGGGATCTTGATGTGTGTGCGTGCGCTTCTTTCTCCTGTTTTTGCCCAAATCTACTCTCGTAGGTTAATTTACAAGTGAATTACTGCTCCTTTTCTCTACTTAAAGAAATATTTCCTCGCTCATAAGGATTTTCCCAGCATTCAGGGCACTATTTATGCCGTTCCATATCGCCGACAAGCGGTCAAACCAGAGTGAGAAATGATGGCTACCTTCTTTCTAGAAAATAAGATCACAGGAAATCTTCTCCCGTGAGCTTCAGAGCGAGTGAAGAAAAGTGCACGTGCTTCAAAATAGCTTGAAGCTGCTAGGAATGTTATTTTTAGAATTCCTAATGTTACCACAAGAATATTTCAGAACCCTTCTTTATTTTGGCCAATGGAGTGGAAGCATTTATTCTGCGAAAAGCCCTTGAACTGCGCAGAGTTTTTGTACTCATAATATAAATTCATCTCAAATTTTCCTTCTGAAAAGTGGGAAAAGTTTCTTCTTCGTTAT
>JACJUY010003406.1:29078-75030 GCA_014220935.1 Platorchestia sp. MABIK
AGAAAAACACCTGAATATTACCTTCTTTAGTAATGCTTTATTGTTTTTTTCTAATTCGAGAGATTGCGATATTTTTAGAGACGAAAGAAGTATCGCGCTTGTGTATCTGCGTTGTACCTACCGGAAAGTGCGTTCATACGTACAATAACCTTCATCACAAGATCGTCCCTCTCGAAAGAAATACGGCGTGTCTATGGGAGAGTGCATGGTGCCGGTCTAGTGTGATATCTACCGTCGGTTTTAATATCTACAAACCTTTTCATCCTATGTGTTTCTTCTTCTGAATTTCACTTTCAATAAGAATTTTAAAGTATCTACGAGACAACGTAGTGTATAAGATTGAAATTAAAAATCCTAAAAACATATTTCAAAAAGAAACACCATGCTTGAAAGATATTTTTGCAATATGATTTCCAGTGTGAATACAGTTGTCTCTTATTTAAGAGGGCACAATCTTCTTGACGACGTTGAAAATGTGCCTTCTTGTCATGAATGTGGATCTATAATGCAGGAAAAAAGTAAGACGAACCACAAAGGAAAAATGAAACAATTTTTGAGATGTCCAAGAAAAGGATGCCAAACGTATCGTTCAGTTTTACATGGAGACAAGTCTTTTCAGTAAACGGACTCGAACGGAAAAATGAGCAGCCAAATATACCTGTCAGAAATTTTGAAATTGGTTTACTATTTTGTAAACCAATTTCATCCTTAACTTTGTAAATGACACAATGAAAAACAATTTTGTATATAAATGTTTCATTTATCCTAACCAAATAATCTTCATCTGTAATAATTGATTTTAATTCACGGGAGGTTTCATACTATGGCAGAAAATCCACGGTAGGTATCACACTATACCAGCACCGAATGCATCTTAGGCATTTTCGACTTTCGAAAAATTCAAACTTTTGCATAAAACTTAAATGTAACTTTTTTAATGAGTTTCCATGATTTGTAGGTGAAATCAATTTTGTGAGGTGGAAAAGTGTCACAAAAAATTGAAGTTTTAGAAAAATGTGACAGCGCTCTAATAGGTTTAGATTTCAGTACCACGTGTGAGCATTGACGGGAAGGGCTTGGGAGCTCTCTGACAAACATTTTTGTCTGTTTTTTGATGAGGCCAAAAATAAATACCCCATTGGCATTCGCTGACATTAATTCACCCGTACTGCAATTGATTTTAATTCATTAAACTCACAATCGAACACTTACGCCTACATCAGGAGTTTTTCTCTAAAAACTTGCTTTTTAGTTAAATTTTGGGTTTCGTGTCTATTACATTGCTCGCATGAACATAATCCTACGAACATAACTCTGACCTACACACAATTATGACAAGTTGACCCTACTTTCATTTCATAGATATACCTTCCTCAAGATACACTTTCTCCTCTGCATTTTGAGAGTTGAAATCAAAATACAACTGTCCGTGTAACTCCTACTGGCCTTAATTGAAGGCCCCGTTGATTCTGAAGAGGCTTTGTGTGAAGGTAGTTTCTCAGTAACTAGGAACAATAGGGCGTAGGTATCAATGACAGCTGTATATTATTGGGCGCGACGTATCTCGGCAACGTGATTGGGACTGCACACTGTATCTTCGCTACTCCATTTCGAAGACACATTTCCGTGTACAAATAACTGAATTCCCACATATAAACTTAAAACATTAAAGCTGGTGTTTTCACAATGCTTTTTGCCACCTGCTTCTTTTCTGAATTTAAAAAGAATCTATAAGTCGATACTCAAAAAAAGTATTTATATTTTGTGTATGTTTAAAGAGGTATCTTTGCCATTTACTTTAGTGAACGGAGGTCAATGAATAAGGGTGCATAATCTTAAACATTGGCTATTGGACACATTTTTAACTGTGCATTTATCAAACACTGTCCACTAAAAAAGAAGTAAAACAGTTAATAGGGAAACTTTTCTCAATCATTTTGAGGCCGCATTAAACATAGCTTGCTGAGAATATGTTGCGAACAATGAGCTCGATCAAAACATTTCGGCCTAGAAAAGCTCAAGCGATATTGATCTTTCTGTTGATTTTTGTTCATTGGTAATGAAGCGCGACCTCGCCAATCCTTTCCGAAACATTGACGAGCGACAAGCACGTTCTCAAAACAAGTGGCAAAGAGCACGAGATTTAACATGAAAAGAATATCACGTTGACCCACCTTCCTTAGGATTGTTTTCCGAGATTCGAAGGCTGTTTTCAAGTTTTACGCTGGTAAAAATATTTCTAATTTACATTTTAACGGACAATAAAAAATTTGCATGTTTCATACCATCTAAAAATTAAATTTACATACGAAATATATCAATAGAATCATTACTTTGAGGTGCAACATTCTACAGGTTGAGGAAACTGAAAGTCAATAAATTTATTTGTTAGTTTGTTGAAATAATACGGGAGTAAAGGTCCCTTCGCAATTTATCCTTTTGGTTCAGTCCATTAAAACTCTGAAAACAGCAAAAAATGTTCATATTCACATCATATAAATGTATTGCTCAGTTTTCACGGACTAATCCTCACATTGTTTATTAAAATTAGTAGACACTTTTGAGTTTGAGGCTTTCAAATTAAATTTTTTGTACCACTTGCATTGCCTGTCGGTAGTGAGGTAAAATTTCTGAAGCGGTCTTTTCTAATTAACTTGCACTTTTGGACACATTCCATGAAGTTTCTGTAGCTACAATCGCATTCTGGAGCAAGAACAACTCTGAACAACTCTTTTGATCTGTACATCACATTCTTTATTTCAGGTACACTAATATCTGAATTTCATTCGCACCCGAAAGCAAAAATTTACACACAACTCCTCCACTTCACTCTCCCAAATTGTAATTAAAATTTAATTTTCATTCATGAAAAGCTGGGTTAATTAAATAAAATATCATCTAAAATATCGGCTATGAGCATTACACGTGAATAACCACGTTTCATTTTTAATTTTCAATGAGACTCAGGTTTTCTACCGAATTTTAGAGAAACAAAAAAAATTCTTAATAGACTTTTCCCTTCTTCTCCACTTTAAAAAAAGCTCAGTACCTCTATTCATCAACCGAGAATATCGTCGCCCTTAGATCCTCAATTTAGCTCCCACAAGTAAACCGAACTAGGGACTTCTATTTATAAGGAGTTTTACATTTCTTCTAGTCAAACGACTAAAGCAACCGCGATGTATTTTGATCCCCAGGAGTCATCAACAATGTAACGATCCTGTCCGACTTTAGGTCCTGAAACTCTAACGATGTCACCGATACTTTTTGGGACCCTCTAGTCACCGGCAATTGGATCACATCCTCCAGGTCTTCAGGGATGCAATGCACACCTCGTGTGGCTATCGAGCATGGGACGATGGAGAACTTCTCTGACGAGTCTCTTGCGTCAATGACGCTATAATGAGCACTGCTGCTACGAGACCGAACGCGACACATCAAAGACATTCTAGGCGGAGATGATCTGTTGTACATAAAAGTCATGAAGCTCGGAAGGGTAATTTATCACGTGTCCAAACGTTGTGAAAATAGTCTCGATTTCAGCCAATACTTTAGAGTGAAATTGAGTCCGGTGCTTTCATTAAACTCAGTTGAATTAATATTCTTTCTTTACTACATGTAGTATTTGATGATCGCGAGATGGAATCAGCTAATGATAATTATACATTCAAAGCAGCCATTTTCTTTGATCTTCGCTTGGCTGCAAAAATGATAAAAGAAAACGAAAGAGGCTATTTTTAACGAGTTCTGCCATGAAGGAATGAAAAATAAATATATTGTCAATATGAGAGCCTTGCGTGAGAGGTCGAGCTAAAAATTGGAGTTTACTTTGACATAACCGTTTCTTGATCAAAGAATCCGTTTTTTACTACGGGCGTTAAAATGTGTACCGGTTCTGATTTTTAACAAGCATCTATGAAATTAATTACTCCTCGTATGATGGCGGAAGAAAATACATTCATCAGTTTTACGTCAGCTGACAAAAAAAAATTTTTAGCAAGCAATTTCAACTATTGATTCTTCGTGTGAAAGGAAAGCAGATTGGGGATGAATGACCTCAGAAATAGAGTAATTCATATTTTAAAAATTCATTAAAAGGATTGTTATTACTCAGTTTTAGTGATTTGATTAAATTCATCTGCATAAACTGTGAGAAAGAATCGATGTTTGAAAATTTTAAAACTGTTTGAAAAACACTTGCATTCTAAGTAATAGATAGCAGAAAATGTACTCAAGGATCCTTGAAAGTACTCTAATGGATTAAGTTCTTTACAGAAATATGTACGTCCAGCATGCTCTTTCTGTTATGGCTTGAGAGCTAATATTAAAAGACAAAAATGAAATACTCATCATATTTAAGTGGCGTCTGAAGGTTTAAATTGTTTGTTCTAAACGCAAACATTACAGGGAAAAATTAAACTTTAAAGTAGAACAACGTTAAAAATACTTGTCACATTGTTGGGTTTTTGTTATTTATTTAATTATTAAAACATTCTAAACATAATTTGAAAGCGGCTTCACATGCAGCTTAAATAGGTTACATATTTTGATTTTATTTCATGGTGAGAGTCATACGTAAGTGAACATTTTCTTTTCATAATTTATTCTCGTTTTCTTCCCTCCAGGCACGGTGCTCTGTTGCTCCACGCTCGCATCACCAGCAGCATCGCAAGAAAACTTTCCTCCAAGAAATAAATTAACAGAGATCATTAGAAAATTCTAGGACAATACAAAATTTGTCATTGCCTCGGGAAAATTGCATTCGTTTGAAAAAAATTAGAACATTTTTTCAATTAGACAAAATCATTTAGTAGCAAGTATTTTGCGAGTAAAATGATTGCAAATGGGATGCGAATAAATTTTTCTTAGATTGGCAATTTCTGAAGCGTGTGTTCAAAATCCAATATTTGATTCATCAGCTTTATGGCTTACCTCTATTTTCCCATTGGTACTTGAACTACATGTTTGTAGTTTATGGTTTGTTATCCGCATTCTGTTCTTAAATCCAAGCTTACGAAACTTAGTGTTTTCATTGTCACGCCAAATACATTCACTGACAAGAAATTTTTATCATTTCATCACGCGGGTACGTTCTAATGAACATTAGAAGTTTTGACTGTCGCTAATAATGTATTGAATTTTAGCTACAGAAAATTACAAATGCAGAATTTTTAAAACCTGTTAAACAATACGAAAACCAAAATGCTGTGTGGTTAGAGATACATTTATCTACAGTTTTTTTAGCTGGCAAAACTGAATCATGTTATTGTAATCCATAGCCGAAAACTTTTTCATTATTATCTGTAAAAAGATACGTTTCATTTA
Source organism: Platorchestia sp. MABIK (assembly GCA_014220935.1). Classification (NCBI taxonomy): domain Eukaryota; kingdom Metazoa; phylum Arthropoda; class Malacostraca; order Amphipoda; family Talitridae; genus Platorchestia; species Platorchestia sp. MABIK. Next base: position 34,404 of record JACJUY010003406.1, read on the forward strand.
CTGTCATACCGAGGTTTTTTGCTCTATTACGGTTTATCCATTTCACATTTTTCGCAGAAATTTGCAAGCGCAAATAACTACTTTCCAGTTAGATCACAATTTTTTTCTTAGTCACACCTGTCCAATTATGTGTGATGAAAAGCCAGCGTAAATATTACTTTACTTGGTCTCCATAATCATGAAAGGTATCTTAGAATAGATTTGAATCAAATAAATGAGAGAGGTGCGTTAATATAACGAAGAAATTTGGCTTTCTTTTCAGGAAATATTCAAGCCCACTTTCCAATATTCAAGCTTCGAGGTTTATGAAGTAGAATACTTAGGATCCTGCTTGCTCGTCTAGCTTCTAGGTTCTCATAAAATTCCTTGAATTAGTCTAATTTTCAAGTGCTATGAAGAAAAGTACACAAACCTCAAGTTAGACCATTCGTTTTACAGTGATGTCAACCACCTGGAAAGCAAACAGTAATTCCTACCTTAATAAATCTGTGAATGTCACTGAAACACGAAAATAAGCACTGAAAGAAGGCCCTACAGTTGGGCTACTCTTCTCGCAGGGGACAACCCTTTTGTTTTCCTCTCTCTACGTCGAGCACCTCGTGGATCCCGTTCTTCCCTTGCTTAGAGTTCCTTTTGTTTACCCCGACGTTGGAACATTTCTTGCGTCTTCTCATCCGCACATTGGACGCCCTTCGTGCTGCACAATGCCCAGGGCGAGCGCCTTTAGAGGTCCGGTGGGCATCTCTTGCTTCCTGTTGGTCGGCGCCTTCCAACTGCTGAGTGGTTGTTTTGCTGCCAGCGCCATCAAGGAGTTGCTTCGTGAGTAAATATATGAGATGAAAACGCTGAACTATCCTGCAAAACGTTTGGAAATGTTTTTGATATATTTCGATTAGAATATAATGATGGATTATGAACGTTCAAGAATGTTCTAGGTGCATCAGATTCTATTTTTTTAAATGAATTTTGAAGAGGCTGATGCTGGAAAAATCTGGGATAGAATGAGCAGTTTCTAAAAATTCATTGTATTGGAATGATTTAGCCAGGCTTTGTTGAACCATTAATGTTTATTTCCATTTACCATGGTTTTTGCTCGTTTAAAAAAAAGAAACGTGTTGAACCTTAGTCCCTAGGCTGTGATTTAACCGATATTTAACCGATTCCTATGAATAACAGCATTTATTATTTTAAGAAACAAAATTTGAAATTTGTGCGTAAATTCAAGAAGTCTGTAAGGGGAGAAATAAATCAATGACCAAACACGAAGAATTGAAGTACAATTACTTAGATGGATTAATGATGTTTTAACCGTTTTTTTCAATGGTACAATTTCCCCTAAATAGTGGTTAGTAGATTTCATGAGGATATTATTAGCTACTCAGATTATATACTAAACGCACGATAGTAAACTTGGTAATGCACTTTAATGTTGTATCCAATAGCGGATTTTTTTTTTACCTTGAGCGTAAAATCTTTGATGGTGTTTCAATTTTGCCAAAATTAAAAAAAATTAGCGTAAAAAAATAAAGCCTGTACGAAATGTTTAAGAGAAGTAGTGATTTTTCAATTCAATAAAAGTTGACGTTCCTTGTTGAGTATATACTATATTTCTCGATATTCAAAGGTAATCGAAGAGTCTTTTCTGCTAATTGGAGCAGCGTTAACGGGGACAACCCAGCGATTTTTAAATTTTGATCCGATTCGTCTGCTATCTAGCCAGTGCATGTATTTTTGAAAATGATCGAATTTTATACGTGTAACTTTTTCGATTTAGGTCGTAGTTTTTTAAAAAAAAAATTAATATTAGGTTTTTAGTTCATTTAAATTGATCTTTAAAAACAATAGAAGTCAATGAGTTTTTACGCTAGTACAAATTCAAAGACAGTTTTTAAATCCCTGTAACATCATGAAGGATCTGAATTTTCTGTTTTCCATTTCACTTTCTTTTGATATGCGATTTTCAATAACTAACCAAAATATACCAACGTTTTTGTTTTGAACTGTGATGAAAAAACTAAATATACAAATTAGGAAATCAGGATCCTTTAGTTTGTTAGAAATGTTCCAAGGATTCAAAAACTGTCTTTGCTTTTTCCTGGCATGAAAAATCACCGACTTCTATTTTTTTTAGGTTGAAATTGATATTTTTGCGTAAAAGCAGAAAAAAAAAGATTTTCTGATAAAATGTTATGTATTGGACATTTTAAAAATTAAATGCTGTATTCATGTTGCATCATCATCTACAAATAATATGTATGCATGATTTCATATCTTCACTGTGAATTGCATATGACATGTATGAATTATATTTAAATTAAATAACAGCATTTTTCTTGTGAACTGTGATGAAAGAAAAAGAAATGTACAAATTGGGAAATCGGGATCTTTTAGTTTGTTAAAAATGTTCCAAGGATTCCAAAACTACCTTTGTTTTTTTCTAGCATGAAAACTCACTGACTTAAATTCTTTTTATGTTGAAAATGAGGTCGCTACCTAAAAGGCCAAAATAATAAATTTTGTGGTGAAGTGAAATGTAATGTATATTTTTCACTTGAATACTGTATTCATCATGTATTATCATCTGCAAATGATATGCATGTGTAATTTCATATCAACACTGTGAATTGCATGTTATACATGTATAAATTATTTAAAATACATTCATTATTCATTTCTTGATGAATGATAAATTTTTGTTTGTGGACTGATTCTTCTGAAATAAGCCATTTGTGCAATTTTTAAAAAGAAATACATTTTCTTCATGTCAGTTTTTCGACTTTGGGAGGTTGTGCCCGTAGCCTCATACAATTTTAGGACACAATAGCCCACCACCTTAGGATCCTTTTAAAAAAAATCCAATTGGAACCGAAAATCCCTGGGTTGTCCCCCTTAAGGTCCGTAAAATTTTAAAATATATTGATGATTTATTTTCCAGAAAAATAAAGCATACTTGTTCTTTACCCAGATTTGAAGCAATGACTGATTTTTTATTCAGTGATACTCTGAAGAATGTTTTTTACAGCGAATAAGGAATTGATAGCCAACGTCATGCTGCTAAAATAAAGTATGGGGATGTGAAATTACCGGAGATAAATGATCTTAAAACTACAGAGAATGCAGTAAAAACGTCATTTGTAGCTAAATCGTTTCTAAGCTTGACGGAACGTAAAAAACCTGTCAGCATGAGTTAAGCTATAATGATGGTGATTGTAGCGAACATCAGGACCTATATAGTTCCCGGAGATAATATCTGACGAAGTTAATCACATCTAAAACCATACACAGTATTTCTTTTTAATATCAGTTCTTCCTGAGTTTAATAATGAATTCGAGCAATCATTTATCTATGAAATTAATTTCACCTCAACGTTTTTACCCATTCTTGTATTGTAACTATGTCATGTGAAGTAGGACGATTCGCTGACATTTTTAGGGCACTCCTCATAATGGAAATCTGAGCATATTTGAAAATTGGAAACCAATCCAACTGAAAGGCTTTGATCGAAGTAGACACAATAAATATGGAGGCCGTGACAAAGAAATAAATTGACCCTCGGGAGAATAAGGCACCTCGATCAATACTGATTTAGAAATATTGATAATATTAATTATAATAATTAATGAGGTTTCTATAGAGTCGGCTTGTGTTGATTCACATGACTGTGAGCTACATCTTGTGAGAAAATAATTAAAAATTTCTTTTGCGTGTTGAGTTCAGGGCGAGCCTTCGTGTTGGCTGGATGAAATTCCAATGCCAGTCCAAACGAGGTCGCTCTACTCGTGTTGTATCATTGAAATCCTGAGCCGATCTGAAATAATTCAAGAGCTATTTTAACAAAAGATAATTATTCTTTCGTGGAAGTGCGTTTTACTTGGCTGTCTTGCTGTTAGTTCCTAATTTTCTTCATTATTTTAGGACTATAATTGAATATTCCGGTGTTCTTGAATTCTAATCACGATTGAGTGAGGAAAACAAAATAGTTTTGACAACCTCTACCGAGTTTTTGTCAACATAAACCCACGTGTAACTTGAACATTCGCATAAGAACCTACGCAATCAGAAGAAATATATGTCAGTATTGAATCGAACATGCAGTGAAAAATTCAACGAATACCGTGATGGAGGACACCGACTGAATTAATTAGGAAATTGTGATATTGAGAGAGCACACAATGCTTGACTCAATGTTTTATGTTAAAGCCGTAATGCTGTGCGGTAAAGGAGATTTTTTCAATGCCCTTAGTGTGCTCACTGCATTCATAATAGAAGAATAATGATGTCAAATTTTTAATCTGAGATGAATGATTCAAGGAAAAATTGTGCAAATTTTACGCTTTAAAACTCTAAATTCCTACCACTGATGTTTCGGAAAATCATTTGAGGGCGCCACTCTAAAAACGATTATTTAGGTCCATATTGTGCGGAAAAAACTAGTATTTAACACTTAAGTTACTCAAAATTACTTCACTCCTCAATCAAAAGTGTCAAAAATTCCTAAACTTCAATAACTCTATGTCCATTTAACTTCCCCACCCAAACTCATCAATGAATCACCGGCAAATCCGACCTTGTTCATCTCCTGACAACCGTGGTGCGTTTATCAGAGCTCCTTGTTATCCACAATGTTTGGTTTCGAGTTAACCGCATTTCCACTCCCCTGGGGACCAGGCTCTCCTCACAACATAAGACAATGTGCACAGAATATCTGCGGTGCCGCGCTCCCTCGCAGCCAAGCTCAATAGGCAACTCCTCTTGACACGCCTGATCAGATGTACGTGTTTGTCGGGATAATTGTGGCCGCTGTCGAGGTGTATTTGTTGGGGTGTGAGGGGAAGTGTTTTGATGCGTTTATTGAGGTGTGAGGGAGAGTGTTGTGGCGCGTTTGTTGGAGAGTGTTGTGGTGTGTTTGTTGGAGTGTATTGTGGTGTGTTTGTTGGGGTGTGTTGGGGCGTGTTTGTTGGAATGTGAGAGAGAGTGTTGTGGCGTGTTTGCTGGAGTATGAGGGAAGTGGTGCGGTGTATTTTCTGGAGTGTGAGGGAGAGTATAAAGGACTTTTGTTTGAGTGTGAGGGAAGTGGTGAGGTGTGTTTACTGGAGTGGGAGGGAAAGTATAGTGGCATTTTGTTGGAGTACGAGGGAAGTGGTGAGGTGTGTTTGCTGGAGTATGAGGGAGAGTATAGTGGCATTTTGTTGGAGTATGAGGGAAGTGGTGTGGTGTGTTTGCTGGAGTGTGAGGGAGAGTATAGTGGCGTTTTGTTGGAGTATGAGGAAGACTGTGGCGGTGGATCGGTCTCGATAATTGTCGAAAGCTTCACCTCATTCGATTTTGTGAGAATGTTCTGTGTGCGAAATGCTTCGAATACCCACACATTTCACAGAAAACATTTCATGGGAGATGTGCATGAATGTATTTTCTCCGGAATAAGTCAACTGTGTGAAAGCAGAATGAACGTGAGATGTTAAGACTTTAAATTTTACGAAATCCTGAAGGAGAATGAGCATGTGTATCCAACGCCTTCAGGCGTGACAAACTAACTGCAACTTTTTTCAAATCAATGAGCATTGAAAGACTTCTAAAATCGTTAATGTATTCAATATTTGCAACTACCCAATGCTTAAATATAGGCTGACAATTTATTTCACAAAAGGCGTCAAATAGATAGCTGATTTGTCCTAAACAAAGCAATGCATTCGGCTGTAGAATTCTATGGAATTTCAAGTCTCTCTGAATGAAAATTTCGCGGTTTACTAATAAATGTCAAAATTTACGGTAACAAACCCTGTTTTTTGAAATACTTTCTACAGGAATTAAGAACAATTATTTTTTATGATTTTAAAACCGAAGTCCTGGCTCAAAATGCAACAGGGTACCTTTGGAATTTTGTTATCATCATTTCGTATTTTTTAATCATAGCTTTTGTTATCACGGAGGGTGAAAAATTCCCATTTTTACATTCGTACACTCTTACAATACCTGAATTACATTTTTGAATTTCAATGTCAGTTCGGGAACCCTGTGAGTGAGAACTAAGCAGCTGCCGCAAAATGAGATATTCGCTATCACGCCCCATTTTCAAAATTTTCAACCTTTACATTCCTACACTCGAACACTACCTGAATTACTTCTATGAATCCCCAACATTAAGACATGAATCACAATTTCAAGAGAACTGAACAGCAGCCGCAAAATATAAATCCGTTAACACGCCTCATTTTAAAAAATTCCCATCTTTACATTCCTCCACTTTCCTACACCCACTCCTATGAATACTCTACATCAAGACATGAATCATCAGTTCAGGAGAACTGAACAGCTACTGGAAATAATACATTTATTAGCACATCTCATTTTAAAATATTATCATCATTACATTCCTACACTCTCAGACTACCCTAATATTATTACTTCTATGAATCCCCAACATTAAGACATGAATCATAAGTTCAAGAGAACTGAATAGGTGCCGTAAATAATGAACCTAATGAAACACCCCATTTTCAAAACTTATCATCTCTTCATTCATTGGAATACTATCTGAATTACTTCTGTGAATCTTAAACACGAAGATACGAATCCTCAGTTTAAGAGAACTGAAAAGCAGCCATAAATAACAAATGTATTAAAGCACTCCATTTTCAAATTTTACCATTAGATTTCTACCCTCCGACACTACCTGAATTACTAATATGAATGCCCAACATCAAGACATGAATCATAAGTTTAAGAGAACTGAACAGCTACTGTAAACAATATATCTAAAAACGCTCACTATTTTCTAAAATTATCAAATCTTCATTCATTCTAACACTACCTGAATTACTCACATGAATGCCCTACATCAAAACATGAATCATAGTTCGAGAGAACTGACCAGCTGCCGCAAATAGCAAATGTATCAGCGCACCCCACTTGCCAGCAGCTCCGCACCCGCTGCCGCCCCTGACGACAGTGCTGCCGAGGATCTTCGGAGGCCCGCCCCTGCAGTCGACGACGGTGACGGTGCCGCCGGTCTTCAAGCAGGAGAACAACACGGAACTCCACTCGCAGGTCGGCACCACCGCCGTGCTGCACTGCGCTACTGAACACGTCGGGGAGAATACGGTGCGTGTTACTTTTTTAAATGAGGTTTGACGCTGTTTGTTCTTTTGACTGAAGTTTGTTGGTATTTATTCATTATGAGTTTCTTTATTAATTTTTCTTGATCTAGGATTTTCATGGTTCTAATGCTGACCTTCAGTGCGCTATTGAATATGTCGGGTAAAATACGGGGGGGTTTTGCTTCTTTAAATGTAGTTTGATGCTATTTGTTTTTTTTTGACAGAAGTTTGTTGGCGTGTTCATGCTGTGTTGCATTTTAGATTATTCTTTATCAAGCGTGTTCAAAGTTTTAATGCTGAACTTCATTGCATTACTAAACTAGACGAGGAACTTCTTTAACTGATGTTGGTTGGTATTTGTTTACGCTTCCTTCTACCTTATATATTTTATCACTGATATTCTCGGCTCATAGGCTAAGCCCTACAAGCTATTAAACACGTACTATGAAAACATGAAAGAAATAGAGAAGAAGTACTTTAAAAACATTTACTCCGAACGTTTCGAGCCTAGGCTCATTCTCAACAAAAGTCTGCAATTAAAATGATAAACAAGTCAGTACACCCAAAATTACAGAAGCACAGAATATAAGCACGAAAAACAAACAAATAAACAGACAAACAAAAAGTATAATAATAGTAATTTATCGGTTGACCATTTTCAGAGGGTATGCACTCTGCATTTCGTTGAGAGATGGTTTGAGTTTATGAATGAATAACGACTCTAAATACGAAGGTCTAAGTTGGCGGTACATGTATCTAATATTTTAAATTTGCTAATGTCAACAATCTGTTCACAGGAATCATTGCTACAATGTTGTCTGATACTAGAATGAGTAGGAGAGGTAAGCAAGCGACCAGTACGATGACTCCGACCTGCATGTTCAGCAACCCTGACGCAAAGTGCTCGGTGGGTGGAATCCACATACTGCGATGCGCAATGCACACATCTGAAATTATAGACGAGGGAAGATCGCATGCCGGTCGGGAGCACATCTTTAAATCTAAAAAAAGATCCAATGGTACGCTTGTTAACCAAAATAACACGAAAGGAAATTTCTGGAAATTTCCGGGTTGCTGAACATGCAGGTCGGAGTCATCGTACTGGTCGCTTGCTTACCTCTCCTACTCATTCTAGTATCAGACAACATTGTAGCAATGATTCCTGTGAACAGATTATTGACATTGGCAAATTTAAAATATTAGATAGATGTACCGCCAACTTAGACCTTCGTATTTTAGAGTCGTTATTCATTCATAAACTCATACCATCTCTCAACGAAACGCAGAGTGCATACCCTCTGAAAATAGTCAACAGATAAATTACTATTATTATTCTTTTTGTTTGTTTGTTTATTTGTTTGTTTTTCGTGCTAATATTCTGTTCTTCTGTAATTTTGGGTGTACTGACTTGTTTATCATTTTAATTGCAGACTTTTGTTGCGAGTGAGCCTAGGCTCGAAACGTTCAGAGTAAATGTTATTAAAGTACTTCTTCTCTATTTCTTTCATTGTAAATTTGCTTCGCAAAAAAGATTTTCCTATGAAAACATTGTGCGCGATTTGTAGCCTATATTTGTTTTTATTATATCAGTGGTGCCCAAGCAGCCAATGTTTCTAAAATATTTCAGCTGAATTGCCTGTCATGTGAAGTGTAAGTGGAAGCAACTCATCTCAGAAAACATGATTGTAGATAGCAATTTACTACTTCGAACTGCGACCTACCCTAAAATGTGTCATTCAATTCATCAGTAGGAAATTTCAGGTTTGGCCCGAGATAACTTGAGCTCAACGCATGGTTTGATATTTTTGTAGATGTTAACCGAAGCGTAAGTTCGTTGAGTTGCGCATTCTGATCCATTGAATGTTATGAAGTAGTGCATGATAAAAACGCATTACATCAATTGAAAAAGCTGTCAATTGAAAAGCTGGCTGAATACTGCCCAATAGAATTCTTTATTCAGTATTGGTCATTCAGGTCATTGGTTCACAAATTCACGGTTAAGGGCTCAATAGCTCTCAACTATAAGGTTATCTTTAGTTTTCATTACACCTGATATATGGCTGATGGGATTTGGTTCAGGTCATTGGTTCACAAATTCACGGTTAAGGGCTCAATAGCTCTCAACTATAAGGTTATCTTTAGTTTCCATTACACCTGATATATATTCCGTCGTGGGATTTCATTTAAATGCAAGTTTACATATGTTCGAATTATACTTGCAAATTATCCCCGAGCAGATTTCATCTTAAATGAAGCAATTTCTCCCTTCTGATTGGAACGTTTTGATAGGCTTAGCTAACTTGAAATCTGGTTGACTCTCAATGACATGATGCGAATTTGATATTGGTTTGTTGGATTATTCTCACACTAGTGCACATGGTCCGTTAAAAATGATGCGATTCAATATTTTACTAGAAAAAATTTTCCAGGTGTGAATGACAAACAAATATATCCATCCTAATATAACGTACGATTAAAATATTTTTTTACTTGTGCACTGGTGAAAATAGGATCACAATTACGCCCATTTAACATCCTTATGAGCGTGACAGAGACACTGAAGAAGCGGACACCAAACGAATATAACTAAATAAATACGCCGTGGGGATTATTAGGTAAGACAGACGTATTAAAAATTTTGTCATTGACTCCAGGGTATCTTTACTTCACAGAGTGTTGTTGTCGGCGTATGATATGAAAGCGTATTGACTGGAAATGAACTGAGTGAAGGAACTCGAAAAAATCACCCTCTTAACTCACTAAACTGTGCGCTTCTTGATATCTATACGGTATTTTCTATCCTGTTTTCGTTGGGCAGAAGCAGAGAAAGGGTTTCAAATCACTCCTTTTTTAGTTAACGAGCAAAACCAATATTTAACTGTAGTTTTTTCATACTTCATGAAAGAAATGAAGTATTATTATCAATTCAGAATATTTTTAGATACACTACAAACATTCGACATCAACTTGCCCTAGAATATGAACTTTTAGAATAAAACGTGCAATATCAATCATCGATTAACTTTAGCTCCATATGTATGTTCATACTTTTATGCTTTGAACATGGTATTGCATGTTTTAAACAACAAGATTTGTTTTCAACTACAAGGAAATAAACAGATTTGTCTGGAATTATTTCCTTCTTCAAGTATGTGCAAATTACTTTAACAACAAATTATAACTTCTTTGACGTCATTTCCCGAATGGGTCAGTTCTCGCAATATTTCATCTTATTATCACGCATCTGACTCGAAGAACTGAGAAGTTGCTGCATAGGTATAGTCTATTCAAACATGCAGTCAGCTTTCACTCTAAATTTCGCTTCACCTTCAGACTAAAACACAAGAAGTCAACTTCTGCGCCTGAAAAGTTCTTATATCCTCGCGTAAGAAATGGAAAGACCAAATGGAATTCCGACACCAAAATTCACGGCCACTTTGGGCCTTAAGGGTTTGTCTACCAGAAGCCTCTACGAAAGTGAGACGAGAACTCGAAGTGACATCTGAGTGAAGAATAATAAACTTGAAACACTTGACTTTGAAAAGAGACTCGAGCTTCTTCGAATCAAAGTTTATTTGCACAAGAAAACTATGTTCTTCCGACAGGCCATGATGGACTACTTTCTTGGTACACAAAATCCCATTTCAAAATCGGTGCAGCGCGTCTCATGGACTTCACAAGTTGTGCGCTATACTCGGATGTTTTTGTGTTGCGTCAATAGTCTTGGCTATAGGAAACTGATCTAGCATAAAACTTAAGTATAGGAAATGTTCGTTCAAATTTAAACAGTGCTCTACTTCCCATTGTTCAGCTTTGCCATCTATTTTAATAGTGAGAAAAAGATCAACTTTTGAGTCATGCAGGTAAAGTTTAAAATGTGTAAATACATGCAATGGTTTCCGCACGGCCTTATTTTTATGTACTCAATGCTCTGAAACTGCTACTCGTTACTCCAGTGCATTATACTCTGAACCACTATTGGCCTATATATAGTGACCATTTGTAATTCAGTGCGGTACTGTCCATCTCAGTAGAGTTCAACGATGAAATTGCAGCAATGGCGAGTCACTTCACTGTCAGCTTCCTGGAGCAGCGAGCAGGTCTCCTTTTGAACGATCGGAAGCTGAGGAAAGTGTAAAAGTTCATCAGTTAAAACAAGTTTTTCTTCTTGATCAAGGAGTTTGAAAGTGACTCGAGAAACGAATAATAAAATAAAAATTTTCACTCGGAGTCTTATACCTGGTTTCACAACATTCATTTGCTGAAGAAATGATTATTGAGGATTTACTAATCTAAATAAATAGGTGACATTGCGTCTGCTTTGAATGTTAGCTTCTGTTTCGCCTCTCAAACCTCCAGCGCTAAGACACAGAAGTTTGCGATGCGGTGCAAAAGTTTGCTCAAAAGCATCAGAATGGATCTATCTTTGAAATAGCACAACTTAGGCTCACAGAACATGGGCGTTGAAACTGGCTTTGACTATATTAAAGAAATTGAGGTTTTGCCCTTCTCGAGAAATTACCCGCTTTTACGTAGCGAAATTAAAGAATGAAAAGTTTAAATATTTTTTATTTACCCTCGTATTTGCTAAGACATGCGTTTGAATATAATCGAAGTAAACAAACCAGGTTTGAAAGGTGGTTTGCCATTGTCGTCACTTTTTTAAAACCTCCCACGGAGTGACGGAGCCATTATGGCTGATTTGTATGCGCTTATATGTATTTTGGTATCAATTTTTTCTGAAGTTAAACTGTAGGCACACTTCATGATGAGTGTATTAAAGTACAATTTTTGTTTTCAAGCGTATAATATATATTTACGCAATTTTTTTAATTGCTAATTTTGGCCTGTAGTCACAATGTTCCCTTGGGCGAATGTTTTAGGCTTTTATTATTCCAGGGTGTATCATTGGAGACCATAAAGAAAAACCCACATTCAAGTCTGATAGACCTCTCAGAATGGTAGTTTAAATAAAGACAAAAAATAAAAATTGAAAAACATATATTCAACATATATGTGAATTACTAGGATGATCAACACACATTGCTAAATTACGTATCAAGTAAGCGAAAAACTTTTGAGTTTTTTTTTTCAGAAGCAAGAAAGGACTCATCCACAGAAAACCTTTTTCAATTGGTACTGTTTAAATTTTGTTATTAAGGTCAGAAAACTGTCCTTAGAGACCATAGCGAAGCACATCGTTCTATTATAGATTTATTTGACCGTTGCAATGTGCTAAAAATGTTCCTAAAAATCAATGAAGGGGTTTCGTTCCGAAGTCTGATTGCAAGATTAATCTAGAATGTGAGGGGAGACAGGGACAAGAGCATCCATATAAATGCAAACATTTATTAAAGAACGTTCACTTGCAAAATGATTACAGAGCAGGAACCGTAGTGCATTTTCTATGTCACAACTAATTTGCTCCTCTTAAGTGTGACTTATAAATCATTTGTGAAGGCGCACCATAAATTCGAGCAGTACACAAGAGATTTAAATTTTTCCGACGTTAGTTCAGTTGCAGGTAGTTTTTTAATTTTGAGCCATCAACACAAATATCACAACCTTCCATCTACACGTACAAGTTTAACTTCCTATCACAAACAATGAAAATCGAATGAAAGCTTAACCTTACGGCACCAATGGATTTAAACACGACTAAATTTTAATCTTATGACCATAACCGATCGCTGTACACAAAGATTAAATTTTCGACAACCGACTTATATACGATGGGATTTAACTTTATAGCCACAACGGATTGATAGAAGCTGAAAGTTGAACTTCAAGACCACAAACAATGGAAATAAAATTTGAGTTGGTTGTTCGCAGTTAACCCTATTTGCTGAAAATCCTATCAGGACCTACAAAAAGGTACCCGGACCTTATTATTTTCTAAGTACAAACGCACAGTTGGTTCTCCATGGATATTCTTCATGTTTGTGCTCATATAATAAACGAATCATAAAAGTTATTTACTATTATTGAAATTTAACTGCTTCCTCATTTTCAGTTCTATTAAATTGCTAGTTTCATGATTTGAAGAGCCAATTATATTTTCTTCTTGCACTCCTGAAAAAATATCTCACATCCAAATTATATGGGTTCACAGCTGTAAATTAAATTTATAATTACAGTCATAGAAATTTTCTTATTGAATATGTACTAAGCCCTCAACGAATAGGGTTTTAAATACATTTCGTATGACCCCTCTTATACATCTCAGTGTGAAGACAGCAATATGATCCATGCCATCACGTTTGTTTTAAAAATAACCCTCTTCCAGGAGAAAAGGTAAATGATACCGTCCTATTTGTTTAATATTCAATCCTGCTGGAATTTCGAGCATTAAAATGGGGTAAAATAATCCTAAGCTTTGGGTAACAGCTTTTGTCGTCCAAATACGACCGTAGATGTGGCCGTTCATAAATCAAAAATGCCTTTGAGCTTTGGAAAGAGACATGAACATTAGCGTTCATGGAAGCGTGGGCCAAAAATAAAGCTAAAAAGGTTGCTTGATGGAGGATCTTGAAAGGTTAACCACAGCTTAATTAGAACGTATGCTCTCTCATTAACTTGGAACATGCTCTTGCTCTCAGCCATTTCGAGCATAGTGAGAAGGTTTTTAATTATGTAGGATGGAATATGAAACCATGTTAGTTTATCACGAAAGATGTTTCATGAATTTTGGGCATGAACCTGAAGAAAAGCATTGTCAGACTAATGGTTCACTAATTTAGAATTTTACAGGTGCTTGCTTTAGTGCTTGCAGAATATGCGAGCCTCGTGCTATTTCTAATAAGCAAGGAACTTAGCGCCCACTGAAGACATTATTCAAGGCCGTTCATATAGTGAATTAGAAAGTTTAAACAAACGATGGCAATCAGTCGTGCTTGTGTACTTCTAACATGAGTTCTCCATAATTAACACGTTGGCCACGATGGGACTGAAGTTCACTCTTTAACTCAAATTTAAACTAAAAAAATTATCAGCAATTGTATAAATACCAAACATTAACTGGGTTCATTAAATACAATTTTTTTAATAGGTTTTTAATATTTTTACACAACCCATCACTGGGTCGTTTTGCAGCGCGACCAATCGCTGGGTCGTATCGCGAGCAACGCGCTAATGAAATCTCAGCCATACGTATGAGCTCATCTATTGAGAGTCGAAAATTAACTCAAGGAGAGAATTTTGAAAAAACATAAAATTGTTCAACAAAAGGAAATGTGAAAGAAGCATCGTTTGTCAGGCTGTCGTTGAATGACAGCCTGCGTCGTACACGGCACGCTAATGAGAGACGGGGGAATTTGATGAAATCTCAGTTCCCCTTTGCATTTTTCAGATTGCTCTTATTTTCCTTTCTAAATACGTTCGCAAAGAGCAAAGTGATCCTCCAAAGTTTTGTGCTGTTTGGTTTTCATTTCATGCTAAAGTTTCATGCAAATCTCATTTGGTTTTCATATCATGCTTAAGTTTCATGCAAATCTCATTTGGTTTTCATATCATGCTAAAGTTTCATGCAAATCTCATTTATAAGCCATTGCTCTTTTTATCACATTTACTGGGCACATATGTTCTCAATGCCTGCAATACCTCATTTAACATAGCTCATTTATTGCTGATGTAGGGGGATTTCCGGTAGTATGGCAAAAACTAACTTCTTTTAACTTGTGAGTGGTCAGCACAGTTCACCCACATCCATCTTCCAGCAATTGAAAAATCTTGAAAAATAGGTTTCAAAATTATCAAACCTGAACCGAAGCGTTCTCCTGAAAGCACTTCAGTCTTTCCCATATGAACCGTATAATTAAATGACATCAATGAATGTTTTCTTCTTCATCTCCTGAGAGCATCTCAGTCTTTACCATATGAATCGAATAATTTGACGACTTAATGAACAATTCCTCTCTCATCTTCTGAATACACCTCAGTCTTCACTGTATGAATCTAATAATTTTATGAAACTTTTAGAAGTTATTTTTCTTGTCCAGGTGTCGTGGGTGCGACGTCGAGATTACCACCTCCTGACGGTCGGCCTCGTGGCCTACAGCACGGACCAGCGCTTCAGCGTCCGCTACGTCAAAAGTGAAAATGTGAGCAACTCTGACTAGCGTCTGGAGGTGTGCTTGAATGCTCGAAGTTACAGCTAGTCTTGACTAGGATTAAAATTATGATTGAATTAGATTTGAACTTCGCTAGGTTTGGAATTATGGTTGGAGTTATAGCCGGGCATTGCTAGGATTGAAATTATGGTTGAAGTTGGATCTGTGCGTTGCTGGAATTAAAATTTTGCTTGGAGTTGGAGCTGGGTTTGGCTATGATTAAATTTATTGATTACCTTTTTTCATCTAGCTCTAATGAAAAAGGTTTGCCAAATAAGAAAAGTAAGCATTACTAAATTTTTATGTCAAATTACGGTTCATCGTCTGTTGTTAGTGAACAGACGGCAGCCGCAGACTGCAAATTTAAAGACGATATTGACAATAGTTTTACGTTCTTAATAGAACAAAAACACGGAAATCTAAGCTCTCCCCAAAATGTAACACAGTTCTGGTGAGCTTCACATGGCCTCATAATATCAGTCTATAACTTTATTTCTATACTAATCTCTCATTCACATCGATAATCCAATATTGATTACGAAAAGGAAGGCATATTTGTTTTCAATGTAAACTCAAAATTTGCTCATACGGCACAAGTTTTCCTCTGTAAAGCATTGTGTTGATTAAGAGAAAAATTGACAATCACTTAATATGCTTGCGAATCCTTTCAAAATTACGTCTCTTTTAAGGAGCTAAAAAGTTTACAAAAGTGAAGTTTACCTCCGCGTTCTAAATTTAAAGCTGTGCCAAGTGGCCGTACGTTGTTCTCAGTTCGTTGAAGCTTTTCTTAGAGCCTGGTGTCTGTGCTGAAACGATGAACAGGTTGGAAATTGGTCGTTCTTCCGGCATCCATAACTGAGTTAAATTCCTGAGCAGTTTGGAAACAGATTACAAGCAACGATGGGAAAAGATCGCAGGCCATTGCCATCGATGTTTCCTGGTCGACACTCTCTCAAAGGCTGAGTGTTGACGTTCTCTGCAGCTCGGCAGAAGACCAGTGTTTATTGAGTCGAATATAGCGCTTGAATTTACACTAATTTGTGCGCCCTGGATAACCCATAAAAGAGGAATATTTTGAGCCTTAATTATAGCGCTTGAATTTACACTAATTTGTGCACCCTGAATAACCCATAGAAGAGGAATATTTTGAGCCTTGAATATAGCGCTTGAATTTACACTAATTTGTGCACCCTGAATAACCCATAGAAAAGGAATGTTTTGAGCCCCTTCAATGCTTATATTCGAGATCGAAACAGCGCTTGCTTGACTTGTAATTACATTATTTTAAATTATGAAAAAGAACGACGATTTAGTCCATTCAGTTTATGTTATTTGCTTTGAGGATATCGTGAGGCCCGTAAAAAAGATACGAACTTCAATCCGTCTGTTTCGTAGGCAAAGTGGTGCTTTGTGAAAAACTATGTGTAGCCTCCTGCAAAAATGTTCAAACGGACTACGTTTGGAAATGAATATTCCCTTGCCCTACAATCACAGTTCAAAACTACAGCCCGTTGCTGCAGTAATAAAACAGGAAATTGCAGCCGAGCGAACACACCATCCATGCTGTGCATATGGCTCTGATGTTCGTATAAACGGAGTCTAGAATTGCAAATTTTCATTCTCTGAAGCCTCTCTACCAACGCTTTACCGACGACTCTGAAACAGCTCTACTCCCACCTCCACTCTACGGACTCTGCGCCATTCACACGCTGAAAACTTTCAATTATTTAACTCTTACTGATTCATTGGAATTACAACAATTTAACAAAATAATTTAACTCAGGATAGTACATGGAGGCTATGAGTGTCGTCTTTTACAAGTCCTGAAAATACAGGGTACATTTTTTTCCAATTGGACTGAGTCAAAATGCTGTAGTTCAGCAGAACAAATTGTGAGTAAAATCAATGGGCAAAACATGGTTCGCTAACTTTAATATTGACGCAGCAAGTACAGCAGCTTGTCACACTTTGTATATTTTCTTAGTGGTCGATGTCTTTACATTTCTGTAATGCTATGACAGGTAGTATTTTAATATGATCAAGATTACAAAATGAGCAATGTAACTACAGCTTCATCCGATCTCTGTACACTCTATCGAACCAGTAATTATTTGGATGATGTCAAGTTATTGATCATTGAAGAGAAGGACATGAGCAAACTCGTGAAATAAAGATGAACAATCATGCTGCTCATCGTGTAGCTTCAATCTAGGAAAAGTGTGCAAATATAACAGTTTGTGTACTATGTTTCACGCCAGTGGAATAACTGCTGACATCCTTTTTTGAGGGACAAATCCATTTCAAAACTTTCAAATGTGCGGAGAGTATATCATAGACGAGCAGATTATATATGTTGACAGTCTAAATAATTCCATTGCAAAAAGTCATAAATCTACCCTGCGACATCGTGATGGGAAGGTTTGGCTTTCAATTTTACCAAGCGTGCACTAGATAAATAAGGCCTTAGGAACTCCATTGTTTCTGTTTGCAAGGTGCAAACGTTACTTGCATGACTCGAGGTTTTATCTTTTTCTCACCATTAAACAATGGGATCAATGTTGAACAATGGGATCTAGGGCACTGTTCAAATATGTGTGAACATTTTCACAGTTCGCGAGTATTTTGTCCAGTAATTTGACTGTCAAAGTCCAGGTAAGGTTTTGCTCTTAAGATTCGAAATTGAGCTATTTTTCACCTTATTGCTAACAAATTCCCAAGCTTGCAAAATATGCGAGAAAACAAATTATTGTTTGGATAGATACAATCTACATGAAACACTGACATGTTTGTTGGCAGTGTTCAGACTGATGGCGGGTGTTCAATCATACTCAGTCGGTTGGTTCATCGTCTCTGGTTACGATTATCGTATGTGGTTCAGTTTATCGTCTATCGGTACGTTTATCGTCTTTGGTTACGTTTATCGTGTGTGGTTACGCTTATCGTCTTTGGTTACGTTTATCGTCTGTGGTTACGTTTATCGTCTTTGGTTACGCTTGTCGTCTATGGTTACGTTTATCGTCTTTGGTTACGCTTATCGTCTATGGTTACGTTTATCGTCTTTGGTTACGCTTATCGTCTTTGGTTACGCTTATCGTCTATGGTTACGTTTATCGTCTTTGGTTACGCTTATCGTCTATGGTTACGTTTATCGTCTGCGGTCACATTTATCACCTGTGGTTATGTTTATCGTCTGTGGTTACGTTTATCGTCTTTGGTTACGTTTATCGTGTGTGGGTACGTTTATCGTCTGTGGTGACATTTATCGTCTGTGGTTACGTGTGTTGCCAAATCGGAATACAAACGGAAGCTTAACTTCTAGGCTAAGGATTCATGATGTGTCATTCTCTATATATTCGCGTGAAACATTCAGAGTGGGCACACGAATGCCTTAGCGTATGAATTGACATTGGTGAGTGTGGAACTTACAGTTTGTGAACCAATGGTACTTCAAATGTTAAACTTCCAATAGGACGATTCGTAGAGAATCTTACTCGTAAAATAAAAGAAGAACCATAGTAAAAACGAACATTACATTTATTGCATCCGTTTCGGAATTATTAAAATTTCATCATCAGTGCTGAAACAAGAGAAAAAAGAAAATTTTATTATGATCCTAATAAAAACATGCATATATTCTACAAAATTCTCTGAATGTCTAAGAACCCTAATTTGTATTCATTCATACACAAACAGTTGCAAACTCCTAATTCACACAAGCACACTTGTACACGCTAATCCAGATACACCCAGTGAACACGCACACTATGCTTACACATACACACACACACACACACAAAATGAGTGAATATAAAAAAGGACTCTAAAATTCTAATGGTCATGCTCACTATTAGCTCTACATAAAGTTGAAAAACAAGTATATATGAATGAATGGTTTAAATTCTCGCAGTGATCTCTAATTGCTGATTGGGGTGGAAGGTTTAGTGTTCGACTGATTCTGTGAGATATTCCTGCGTGTTGACTATGTCTGATGAATTGTTGGAGCTTGGTACTACCAACGTAAGACTGCATGCAACAGTCACACTCATAAAAATAGACACAGCCACTCCACAGGCACTCATCCAATCGTTCATTTCTACCAAAAAAGGATGTATGCAATCTTAAAACTATTTCTGTGAAACAATCTGGCGTCGACCGTTGTAAAAAACCTACTAACCAAAGACACAACCTCCCTCTTGAGCTCTGCGTTCAAATAACTCATGAATGGTAACTCGACGTACAAGGTCTGCTTTGGTACTCTCAAAGTTGCAGGAGAAGGGCAAATTTTACGGTCTAAAAATTTTCGAACACAATTCTGAATAAGTGATTTCGGATATTTGTTGTTAATCAGAAATTTTGTAAAGAATTCTATATCAAAATGAAATAACTCATACCTACTGGATATGCGGTATGCACGATGAAGCAAATCGTAAATACATGATTTTAAATATCCTAAATATTCACAGCTGAAATAGTTCATAGCAAGACCATTGCACGTTGGCTTCCTGTAATCAGAAGTAATGAGTTTTGAATTTGACTTTCCTATGAGGACGTCTATGAAAGGGATCTGACCATTTTGCTAATACTTCTATTGTAAATTTAATATTAGGATGAGATGCGGTAATACACTGAAAGAAACTTTTGGCTGTCATTTCAAATGTATCGTCCTGATACCTCCGGTAAAATAATGGCTTAAACTCTGGTGGACATAGGCTCAAAAACTGTTTGTCCAAGTGGGCTAGAAAAGAGTTTGCTATTAAAGGAGAAAGGTTAGAGCCCATTGCAAGTCCGTCAATTTGTTTGCACGTTTTACCATTAAATACAAAATAGGAATCTTTCAGTGCCACTTCAAGTAAACGTTTGAATTGCGGTCTATCGTAACTCAAGATGGTTAGGTTTTCTTGAAAAATGCGATCTAGCAACACATTAATTGCCTCATCCAGTGGAACATTAGTGTACATAGACTCTACATCATAGCTACACCTGAAAAGACTATCTAAGTTGCCAACGGTCGACAAACCGCAAACAAATTCTTACGAATTTCCCGCGGTACATTTACTATTGCAAAATGGGGATAGAATAGGAACTGAGTTCGCACAGAGTTTAGAGTTGTGAGTATTGCATGCAGATAAAATAGGTCTCAGCGGTACATCAGGCATCGGCACTAATGACAAAGACATTAGTGCTGTTAAGTTTTCAATTGCCCCCACCTAATGACGTAATTCTGTGTGTGTGAGTGTGTGTGTGTGTGTGTGTGTGTAAGCATAGTGTGTGTTCACTGGATATATCTGTATTAGCGCGTACATGTGTGTTTGTTGGAATTAGGAGTATGCAATTGTTTGTGTATGAGTGAATACAAATTAGGGTTCTTAGACATTCACAGACTTTTGTGATATATATATATGCTTTTATTAAGATCTTAAGAAAATTTTCTGGTTTCTCTTGTTTGAGCCCTGATGATGGAATTTTAATAATTCCGAATCGTGTGCAATAAATGTAATGGTCGTTTTTACTTTGGTTCTTCTTTTTATTCTACAGCAAATGTACTGTATATTACACAAGTGCATTTTATAACCTCCGCTTGGATGAAGAATGATTGTGTGAAGTAGTACAATATATACAAAAAGGGGATTAAGATCGTTTTGTGCATCTTCTTTTTATAAAGTACGTCTCGATCACGAAGCAAACTGTTTGAGCGAATGCTGTACAAAATCAAACGAATAAAAGGCACAAATGATAGCATGTGTAAGCCCGTGTGCAATAGCCGTTTGTTTGGTATTTAAAAATTTTGTTTGGTGGTGTGGACTACAAATGTTGGGCAATATAGACGACTTTTTGTCCTCAAAATCACATTGGGAAAATTTTCATTGAGGTAACATCGCCAAAAACCATAAAAATATCATGAGAATTCTTAAATCTATCAGCTTGAGTTACCCAAACAAAATTATTGAAAAAATGTTTCTGTGAAATGGCGGTCTGTACTCGAGAAAAATCCATTTCTATAATACTTGATGCATTAATAAACTCTTCATGAGCTACTTTCGCTCCATGAAGTTCAACGTTTGATCTATTTACTATATTAACATAAATCAACTGCAATTTTAATTTTCATTAATTGATCAAGTTAAAGTTTCGTTTCCAACGTTTGGTAAAGGTAATGATGTTTTCAAGACGATAGTAACACGCCGTTGTAGTGCTAGTTGCAATGCTTAATGGGTGCCCAGACTCGAGCTATTCACTTTGTTGAAAAAATTCCCCTCAATTATTGGTTAATCATTCATTTCTACTTCTTAAAAACAGTAGATTTCAATTCATGTTGAATATTATAGTACGGATCACGGAAAAATCTATGAAAGAGCATGAAAACAAAGAATAAAAAAGGGTGCGTGCCCGATGGTGCATCAACTTTAAGCCTCACCGAGAACCCGCAGTTGACCATCACTAAATACTTCTATTTTTGACGGTGTTGCAGGACTGGCAGTTGCACATTCGCTACGTCCAGAAGCGCGACGAGGGAGTTTATGAATGCCAAATAGCGACGCACCCGCCCATCAGCCTTCTGTCCACTCTCCACGTGGTCGGTGAGTGCAGAGCGGGTCGTCAATAGGTCATTAAGACTATTCAATGACTGGTACTCAGTGCGGTGATTGAGAGCGTCAAGTTTCATATTCTCACATGATCGAGGGAATATGCGACAAGTTGCTGCTAACGTGTAAGCTCAGAAAGCTGGTTTTCTCCGGCTCAAGCCAGTGTTTGAATGTATACAGAAATGTTTTCAGTGAAATTATATCCGTCACAGGCTTGTTGAAAATCAAATGGCGTCATTTCTACATCGATGCGTTTGTGGAAAACACAGGTCGCGTTAGCGACCAGATGTACTCGGAGGATGAAAGGGAATTTCAAAGTACCCTGCAAAAAAAACGCATACGCGTTCACAGCAAACCTGAAGCGTGCAGCTGAGTTATAGACGCGTAAAAAGGACGTGCATGTTTTAATTGAAAGGAAATTTTAAGTGAGCGACGCAGTTTTAGACGCGTAGTCATTTTTTTTGACGTGTGCGTTCACATTTTTTAATTGGGTACGTTTTAATGGAAAATGGACCGAAACGGTGCACGTCACATATAGACGTGAAAACAGGGCTTGTGTTTAATGAGAACAGAGCCCTAAACGTGCAACAGGTAATGTTTCACGTGCAGCAGGTAATGTTCCACGTGCAGTCAGGACTTCTGTTTCAATAAGAAGACCTCAGACGTGCAACATTATGTAGTTCCGCATGCAGCCAAGAAGCCCTAAACTAAAACGGTAAGCAGGCATGTAGGATGAAAAGGAACTTTAAATGTGTAAACAGCGAGCCGTTATTGAGCAAACAAGGATCTTTAGATGGGTAGTAGATTTAAATTTGTCCTTCTTTGCCCTCAATCGACCCACCACCATTGATTCGTTGATGGATGTATCAGGGAGCTCAACGTCAGAGTCGTGACGAGATATCGATCTTTTCGTTGGATGTGTTTACTCTAATGAAATAAAACACGTGTTTACTCTAATGAAATAAAAAATGATTGTGATATCGTCAGTAATGTTGAACTTTTGAAGTTTAATTCACGGTTTGACCGAAGTAATATACCTTGGAAGTATAGATTTTCACGATACCTTGGAAGTATAGAACTCAATGCTTTTACCACACTTAAACAAGATGTAATCGTAAAGCTCTAAAATTTCAAGTTTTTAATGGATGTTACGTTTTCAAAAAAGTTGTTCAATTTATTTTTCCTTCTCGAACAAAATATCTTAATTTTTACTGTCCAAAGTTACACTTGGGATCAAATGCTAATTGACGTCAGTGAGTTTAATTGTAAATAAAAGTGCAGAGAAACACATTTTTAAAGAGATCATTGTCTTATTTAACAAAGTTAGGAAATTCACTGACTTCATTAGATAAGATATTGATCTCTTTGAAAACGTGTTTCTTTGCACTCTTATTTGTAATTCGGACTTCAAAAAGGTAAACCATTTATTTATATCCATAAATTTAATTGGCATTGCCTCAGCATATGAGCAGCCACTTATTTGAAGGAAAAATCATCAGAAGCAATTCACGTAGCCATCTGTTGCACACATTAGAGTCCTGTTGTACCTTTAACTTGTTGCGACAATTTGCTTCACTATTCATACGCGGCAGCTCAGGTAGGAAAATAATGTCGAGTGCGTGCTTGACGGCTTCGTTTGCAAAACGAAATTACTGTTGACCTCTTTTTGTTCATGTCTTGTTGACATGTTGGTGATGTGATGTCTGTATACCACACAGACATCAATATCGGCCCACAGGTCAATTATCTTCACTTAAAAGTGAGCGTAACTCGCTAAATGAAATACTCTCCGGGCCTTATTTCGAGAAACCAAAGGATATTCTTTCAAGTGCACATCAAAATAGCGAGCTGAACTTTAAACGTTAATTCATGATTGATGACCTTGCAATGAAACATTTAATTTTCTTTTATACCATAGATATTAATATATATTCCCGTGTAGTGTTACATGACAGTGGCAAAAGGTTGCGCGTAACAATTCTGATGAGGTAGAAATGATGAATAACCTGCAACATTTTAGCAACACTTCGTTAAAAAACTTATGGAGTTGTGACACAAGAATCTACTTGAATGACATAAACATCAGACATGTGCAGCTTTGTTTGAACAGCAGACATCAATTTTGACACGCTTTTTTGCTTCTTTCTTTCATCGATTTCATTGGTCATTCAATTTCATTTGAGGTATTTTTAAAAATGCTAATTTCACAAGTCATTAGATTCTAAAATCTCACTGACTAAAATGTGGTAATGTGCACACTTTGTCATTCAATCAACTTCACAAAAGTTTGGAATAAGCGAGATCAATACTTTTGGGAGGCTTTCAGTGTAGTGGCTCAGCGAAATTATCGTACGTCCGCACTGGTCTGGCGAGTAAAGTTGTCAGCTAAGTCCTCCACGCGTACGAGAGTAACCTTGGATCCGCTGATTCTCAATGGAGATAAATAAACAACACAAGAAATCCATGGGCAGGAAGTGTATTTCAAATACTCTTGTTGTTGGCGTCAGCCTTTACATCGCATCCCGCTAAACAAAATTCCACAACTACTTCTAAAATTTGATATCATATTACTCTAGAAGAATTGTGATTTGTTACTAAATTTTATATTTACTGTAACCCAACATGATGCGTGGAAAAAAACTGTTAACATTTTTTATTGCTTGAAATTGTGATACATCAACTTTTTTACAAAATGAATTAAAATCTTTTAAGTATGTTTACATAATATTATTTACAATAGCTATTGCACAAGGTTTAGGATTTAGCAGAGGAAAAAATAGAGAATGGTTTACAAACATACTTTCTCCGTTCTTATAGTTTCGCATGAGAAATGTTGGTCAAATAAAAATTTGAAGCTAAAACTTAACAACCGGTGACAGAAGACAATATTCTAAACAAAAATCAATTTGAATAAACATTATTTTGACGTACATGTATCTTTAATGCCATGTTAGATCTTGAACTGAAAACCCATAGGCAGACTATTGTCTTCCTTCTGAGTGAATATCAAATATTTCAGTTTCATTAATTATTCAATAAGCTTAACCGCAATCCTTCATCACAAAGTCACACAGTCGCACTTATTTGAACGAGTTCAGCACTTCAAAGTTCCATGTAAGAGCCGGCAAGCTTTGCGGACTTCACTTGTAAGAATTTTTTTTTCCTTTTGAGTAGAAAGTAACTTTGAAATAAGCTATGAGACACGTTTGTTTGTGGCTGTAGAGGAATTATATAAATATGTTACAATTTTATCGACAATTAATTTTCTAATGCATAACGTTCATAAACTTCTGTCACGAATTGGTCGATTCTTTTGAAGTTCTTGCATCCGATATTTTTAAGTCCTACATCGAGAGGCGTCAGCTCGCTAGCAAAGTTAAGTTGCGAATTTTATTTTCAAAAACAACAGAGGCTATCTTCTCGAGATCCGTGTGCACTTACTGGCACTGTTTTTGTGTGAATGTTTCTTTTCATTTTTTTAATGTAACGCAGAAGATCGATGTGCGTTACTGTCGACAGTTGTGGCCACTGAACATATGAAAACTGAACCATTGTTTCTGTTATTCGGCTTTAGAAGCAACTTGATAAACACCCATGAGATACGTAAGACAAGCATTGAATAGATAAGAAATTTATGAAATATAAGAACATGTACGCATTGAATCAAGTGCTCGACAAATTTTGCCTCCAACGGTATTTTAAAAAGGTTGAACATAGATATTTTATGGAGAAATTGATACTGTCTCTGCAGTATGAACGAAACCACTCTAGAAAATATGGCAACCTGTTCGATTTTTTTTGTGTTTGCATGTTCTCACTAGATATTTTTTGCGTTTGAATGTACTCACTGGATATTTTTGCATACGCATGAACTCACTAGATATTTTTTGCGTTTGCATGTACTCACTAGACATTTTTTTGCGTTTGCATGTACTCACTAAATATTTTTTGCGTTTGCATGTACTCATTAGACATTTTTTCCCGATTTCCAGAAGCAACCTCGGAGATCCTGGGAGGCCCCGAGAAGTACATGACTATGGGAAGCTCCCTGCGCCTCGTGTGCGTGCTGAGGAAGAACACCCAGCCGCCTACCTATGTCTTCTGGTACCACAATGACAGGATGATCAACTATGATACCAAGGTAACCAATTTTTAAAGTTGCTAATGATTTTTGATATCAATTTCAATAACATCAGGTAATTCGACTGAAGTAATTTAACGTCAGGTAATCACTCTTTGAGGTTGGAAATGACTTTTGATATCACTTTTTCATAACGTCAGTAATTTCACTCGAGTTATTTAACATCAGGTTATTTCACCCTAGTTATTAAATATCATTTAATTTCACCCGAGTTATTTAACATCAGGTTATTTCACTCGAGTTATTGAACATCAGGTAATTTCACCCGAGTTATTTAACATCAGGTAATTTCACCCGAGTTTTTGAACATCAGGTAATTTCACCCGAGTTATTTAACATCAGGTAATTTCACCCGAGTTATTTAACATCAGGTAATTTCACCCGAGTTATTGAACATCAGGTAATTTCACCCGAGTTATTTAACATCAGGTAATTTCACCCGAGTTTTTAACATCAGGTAATTTCACCCGAGTTATTTAACATCAGGTAATTACTTTTCAGCATCGTTTGATTCCTTATTTTCTTCTTCCTTATTTATAGTAGTTATTTACACTTAACTTACTGAGAATCGTGCATTTTAGATGCGAAACTGATAAGTATTGGTAAGATTGATAATCCATCAATTGCCTCAATTTCCATTCAAACTCAATATTTCTGAAACGAGTTATGATCAAAAACAGGACCTTGAATCCAGGGAAAATAAAAGATTGCTTTGAGTATTTGGGTTCATGTTTCTTCAACTGGGGCGCTTTGATCATTTCTTCGTTTTGGAAACCAATTCAGTCAATGAGAACCTGCAACTGTTCATGACAGTGCTGATGAGAATGTTAACTTTCATTGCTTTCAAACTTAGGTGAAAGTGGACACTGGAGGAGAAGTGAGCGTGCTCTTCCTTGGCGAAGTGGGGCCGCAGTCGTCCGGTAACTACACCTGCATGCCCTCCAACGCCCAGTCCTCGCACATCATCGTCCATGTGCTCAGAGGTCAGAAAACAATCCAGCTACACTAAATGATTCAGCAACATTGTGTTTGATGTGAAAATTTACCGTACTTCCTATACAACGCCCAGTTTTCGCACATCATCGTACATGTGCTCAGAGGTCAGAAAACAATCCAGCTACACTAAATGATTCAGCAACATTGTGTTTGATGTGAAAATTTACCGTACTTCCTATACAACGCCCAGTTTTCGCACATCATCGTACATGGGCTCAGAGGTGAGAAAACAATTCAGCAAAAGTGTTTTTGATAGTAAAACTTTAACCCAACTCTCCTCATACCTCTTCGTGATTTTGCAGGTGTAAATTCTGCAGTCATGATGGTAAAACCAGTTGTGATCACTAATTTATTTCATCGTCTTAGTAAAAGATTCTGCGATCTAAATAGGTTATGGCGAGGAGTTATTTCAGCTAAATTAATGATGTAATTGGTATTTATTTACCCATTTTTTATGTTGATATCATCACTTGAACTTAATTTCCTACGATTTTTTTAATCACTCGTAATTATACCTAGACATATTATAATCTTATCTTTGACCTCGATGGCCAGAGTTAGAATTTCAGAGCTGCTAAACGAATTTCTCTGCAATGACCCTCAAAAATTTCAGCAGGAACTACACCAACAGAATTTTCTTTAAGCTCGAACACTGCTCCAAGATTATTCTTGAGTGACGTTTGTTTTAGAATTTAATAATGGTTCAATCCCATTTTCCTGCCTAAAAGTCTCCTTTCATAAGGAAAAATTGAATTTCTTGTTATGGAAAGACCATAGAAGATTAAGAATAGAAAGAAGCTCCGAATAATTTGATTTCATATTTCATATTCATCATGGTCCTCGTTTTTACAACCGGCTCAACTAATTCTAGTTGTCATGAATAGAACTGGAACCTATTCCCCTCAGGACATGGAGGATAAATTTCCTTTTCTTTGTTTTGGCAATCAAAAACAATTAGGTCATTCAACGCTTATGCTAATATCTCACGTTTCCCATAACATTTCATGTATGAATTAATGAAGTATTTCAAGGAATTTACGAGTTCTTAAATTATTATGGAAGTGAACGATGGTGGGGGTTCGAACCTGAACCGAATAAATTGTTCCTTTCATGACAAATTTCTTTCCATTAAAATCAGTTTCTACAGTATATAAAAAGATCCTATGCTCAGGCACAAAGCTTAACAAATTTATGTTGCGTGTTTCTCAAATTGAGTGCAACAGAAATGATCCTTTTATGCAGAGATTCTCAAGAAGAAGATCTCTTTCGGTGTAGAAAAGTCCTGCTTATACAAATAGGAAACACAATATTCTTTCACAATGCAATATATTCTGTTCGGGCTGAAGACACATCTCCTAGTCCGGAATCTTGCAATCTAAGCGCGTGGTCTCTATTCACGTTGTACAAATGTTGTGGTCTCGCACACGCTTTTGTCTGTCTTTCTTGCAACAATGGAGGTTTCCCGCGTTCTTTCAGGCGGTGAGACCCCTGCTGCTATCCATTCAGGGTCGTCATCAGCCACGGTGCTGCCCGGTAGCCTGACCAGGCCATTGCTATTCTCCCTAGTGGACCTGGAACAGCAGGAAAAGCTTCGGAGAACACGGCAAAAGTACCAGGGCCTTCAAGGAATTGGATCGTCAGCCAACCTCCTTGATGCTGCTGGACGTCCAGGCGAAAGTGGTGCATGTCTGGGAAGTTTAGGAGACACTGAGTGTGGCTCTACAGTGAGACGAATTCGGAGCGTCAAAGATGTTTTGTCCCTGAAAGAATTTTTGGTGGTCTCCAATTGGATAAGAAAGTTCGCCCTCGCATGCTGTCCTTACGCCACTCGGGTTGTTGCATGTGTAGGTCTGATGATGTCTTTGATATTGGATGCGACGTATTTTATTCTGAAGATAACAGTTCCGCTCGCAGTGTTTTTCGTGCAAAATTGGTGTACGAAATGTTTTTATCTGCAAAACACATCGAGGGTTGCAAATTTGTATTCTGACGAAGTCCCAAAACGTGGTAATTCTGGCTTTGAAAACCCTACGGCGAAGGAAATGCCTTGTGCATTGAACAATCATGGGCGAGAGATCGGCCAAGACGAAACATGTTTTATCGTAACAGGTAAGGATATCGTCGCTAACAAACCTCAGTTGCAAAATGCTGCCCCTCACACGAAGACTTGGCTGAGCAAAGAATATTTAAGAAATTCCATGCCGTGCAACCGCATGAGCACGATGATGGAATCTATCAAGGAAATACACAGCTCCAGCCATAGAAAAAAGTTCCCTAGTCTTAACTAGATTTTAGCCGTAGAAGCTTTTCAGTGTGCCTGTAAATAAAGCGCCTAGAATCGCTTACAAAAGAAACAACAAATCAATCAAACAGATGTTGTTTCTCCCTAAAAGTTGCGTGTCCCTTTAGACCTTAGTTCAGTGTCACTCTACTTCGGTAAATTTGGTCATGTTTTAGTATAAACGATCCGGGCGTCCAATGTTCGCAAAGTAATGAATTATATTCTAAGGCTGTCTCCATTGTCAAGGAAGTGTCATTTTGTAAAAGTATCGTTGCATGAGGATCAATTTTAAACGTGGTTGAAAATTTTTCTGATCTAGTTGAAGGACAATCACTTTCTCCACCACTCTGAAAAAATGTTTTACGGACCTTGTGAAGTATTGATAATTTAAAACCTGCCGAATATGTAAGTTAAATTTGTGTATGATTACTTCCAGCGCAGTAGTAGAAACCGGTAAATGTTATTCTTATGTAACAAAATTTTTAAAAGCAAAGGTAAAATATGCTGTCACTTCCCCCTTCACCAGAAGAATAAAATGTCACTATGGTTTCCTATAATTAAAAAGTACCTAAAATAAAATGCATTTGAACCTGTACTCAAATTTGTTTCTGCCAGGCAAATGCTTTCATATTTTTATATTTCAAAAATACACGAATGAGAAAATACCCATCTGACTAATGGTTCACTATCAATTTCAATTGATGTTTTGAATTTTGGAAACTGATTTTTCCAACGAAATGTCGATTTTTGCTGGAGCACACTAATGACACTAATGACACTAATGACACTCATGACACTAATGACACTAATGACACTAATGACACTAATGACACTAATGACGCTAATGACACTAATGACACTAATCACACTAATGACACTAATGACACTAATGACACTAATGACACGAATGAATATGAAAAACTTATGTAGATTCCATAATCAACTGCAGTTTCCAGATTGCGTTGTAAATGTGTATATATAGCAGATGTGCTGTAAATATGTGAATGGTATTGTACGACCCAGTGTGAATTATCATAAGGTCCTTGCGACAATAATACGTAACACTTGCAGGAAAATATGTGTGGATTGTTCATTTGTCAGCTGCTTACCTGTTTTCATTAAATTTTCTAAGCAATTTCAACTTTGCAGACACAAGTTATGAAAATCAACCGCGCTCAAATGGTTAGTTTGTTTATAAATAATGCGTCTGCCAACGTCGTGTTAGAATATTTTAATTTAGTCTTCAAAAATCTGAACTGATTTGTGTAAATAACGTAATGACTACAGGTCAACCTAGATATGTTTGGCTATAAAGAAAGATTGATGTTTGTGCCTCCATTTTTGATTACCCTTATATAAACATTCCGTAGAACATCTACTATCACAACATATATACATCAAGACTTCCAGTGATATTTACCAAAATACATATATATATATATATATATATATATATATTGCAAGCCTTGATAGATAAATATATTTACATATATCAAGACTTGCAGGGATTTTTACAGGACAAGTGAAAGATTTAATCCATGCGCGCTGGAGAAATTCTCCAAATTTAGGGTCACTAGTGAGCGAAGCTTGATTCGACACTTTTTCAATTAGGCATGATTTTTTCAGCATGCGAGAGAATTTCTGTAGCTTAAAATACGACCAAACATTCAGCTTTGGGTAGTATTTTAATTTTTCAAGCTCCCTTAATACACACTTTTCTTGCTGCTCGTACTGTTCTGTTAAACCAAACGTTAGGACTGCCAGCTAATATTTAACGCACGTCGCATCCGTATTAACAGACTAGATAAGCGGCTCAAATGTAACATCGAAACGTACCATCGATGTATCGAGCGTGTTTCTGGGAACATTTGAGTCCGATGATTTCGAGAGCAGGGCTTCCTAAAAGCTTTACTCTGTAGCACGGCCTGATAATGTCACGTTTTGTTTAGAGCGCTTAGCAAAAGTTCAAACTTTGTTTCAAACTCACCAAAAAGATTGAAGGATTGACGTCGCTCATTGCTTGATTCAAAAATGTAAAAATTTTACAATCAGGAAAGTTCTTTTTAGTCACTGATGGTAAATCTTTTGTTTTACAATGCTTATAAGCACTTCGTATAAATCCAAAACTCAGAATCAATATTTTTGACTGCCATTTCTGACAAAAAATCGCTGTTTATTATTGTTCATGAGCAGAGGCAATTATTTTTAGTTTGCAACTATTCCTCAAGACTAAAACTCAATCGTATCTTCACTCGGAACGAACATAGATTGGACCGTAAACTAAGAGCGCCAACTGCGGATACCAACAACTGAAGCAAGTTTGTTCACAGGTGAAGCAAAGCCCGTGAGCCTTGGTACGAGGTAAATAACTTCCTCATTTGTCAAACTGATCGCACCAATCGACCTCAAATCGCCCTCTGAACGAAGCAGTAATCTTAGAGCAGCGGTGTCGAGGATCGATCATACCTAAGCCTTGATCTCAAAGGCCCGTGCTAGACTTTTTTCGGTCCGGCCAAGGTGTCATGACGAAAGAATGGAGTTCGCTTTGATGGCAATTTGCTGAAAATTTTTGAAAGTCTTCAATGAATGCTTAACAACCCAGAAAAAATTATTCATTTTATTTCAATATTAGATGATCGTGTTGCCTGGATTAGGAAAATGAGGACTTACATTCAAAAGAAAATATGAAAATCTCAAATCATGTATTACTATCAATTTAAAAGAAATAAATTAACCAATTTTCCACGTACGCGTTTTGTGGGCAGAGTGGGCGATTATTTTATCCTTGGATCGAAAGAATGGCAGTTCATAGGAAGGCGTCCATCGATGAGAAGAAAAAATGGCAATTCATGGAACGATGTCTATCAAAAGAAAGGAAAAATTCACAGTTTATGTCCTGGGGTCCATCAAAATTAAGAGAACCTGCCAGTCCATGGAATGGCGTCCATCAAACGAAAGGAAAACTAACAGTTGATCAAAGGAGAGAAAATATAATAGTTCAAGGAATGGTGTCCACAAAAGGAAAGGGCAAAAATGACTGTGGATAGAACGGCGTCTATCATAGGCAAGGAAAAACTGACTATTCTTGGAATAGGCTGCATCAAAGAAGACCCTTCTCAGCTACGACACTTTTGATTAAAGCGCTAGTCAGTTTGCAATGTATCCAAGGGGATCAAACGATCCTTTATGCCAACACTTGTCTCGCACTTTGACTCTCAAATGAACATCTCGGTCGCCATTATTTGGGATCTTAATCGCTTGTTTAACCCACGGTGGCATTTAGCGCAGATCGACTGGCGATTTTTGTTCCAATATCTGTCGAAGTGTTGTGTGCTTGCGTTGGTCATCTGAAGTATGCAAGATATCTAAATTAACGAACACAGTGTCTAAATTTACGAATAAATTGAAGCATGAAATATGCTATAAGTTAGTTACTAGCGTGAATAAATTTCTTTGCATTAAACCAAACAGTGTCGTTGAAAATAGTTGAATGGCATTTGAGCATACTTCACATTCAAGAGATATTTTTCTAATAAAACACAACGTAAAACCCATAATGTGCTCCTGTTAATGTGGCTGCTCTCTCCAAGAAACGTCCAATTTCTTCTCATAAAAATGAATTATTAGTTGTGATATTCCATTGGAAGCCATCGCACGAGATAAATACTGTAACCAAAAATCAGCACCCTGGAATTATTCTGTATTGAACTCTCGCAAGAGGAACAGTTCACCTAAAGACTTCACTTTGTGTAGCGTTCCATGATAACTGGTGCTATTCATTCATCCCTTTTCACTAAAGCGATGTGTCAACATTTATCGACCTGGAAGCTAATCGATGCAAGGCAAAGAAGAGCCCAAATGAATCCTCGTTATAAATATCACCCTTAGCCTTTGGAGTCGATAATAGTTGACGCACCGCCTGCTATGCGGCGAAAATATTGAGGGCGAGTGTTTAATAATTCCAGGCTCGTTGCGTGTTTCTTTAAGTACCCTAGATAAAGACTGACCGTGTATTTTTATTACGAAAGGGCGCTAAAAATTTCAGTGTTATTTTATATTAGAGTAAACACTGAACAGGTTGATCAAAACAGAAACTGTGAATTGCAAAGCCTGATGCAAAAAAGGCGTTTATAAGCTTAAAAAAGAAACGATAAAAAGCAGATAAGAAGAACGCAGATAAAAATTTTTATTTCACAATTACATTCAGGAATATTTTCTATTGTGGTTAAATGCTTTGCTGCTTAGCACCGACTTGATCCAATTTCTGAAATATTGGTTTTCGTTCATCTTAATGAGATTGTTCACTAAAGCTGTTTTATAATCTTACATAATAATCCAAGCTTCGCCGAAAAAGGTGAATGCCGAAGTTAGCTTGAGAATTGAATTGTAATGGCAAAATACCATGAAAAACATGGGTGCAAAGAACTTAAGCTTTTCACCAATCAAGATGCAGTAGTGCTTCTTACTCACAGAATTTGAAAAGGAAGAACTTTGAAAGGCCAATGTTATATCAGATAGAGTTTAAGAATGATGCGCGCAGACGACATTGGGTTTTCAGGTAAAAGTTTTTCAGCGTTTGGGCAAAGCACGGCTGAAAGAATAACAGAATACTTGGAAAGACCCATGAAAACATCCAGTTCTTCAAAAAAACAGTTTTCACACAATCAAATTTTCTCAATCATGTTACAGCGGTCAATTCTGAAATGGACATCTCTCATTTTGGTTTGACGAATGTAAAATAGAAAAGAAAATTCGTTCGTCGGAGAAATTTAGACCCTTTGGCTTCAGGAAGCTGTATAGTATGTCTGCAGCAAACTGTTAAATTTACAGCAGAACGACGCACCTTCTCACATGAAGGAAAGGACACCAAAGCAGCGTCAGAACCAAGTTCTTTGAACAAGGAAATGACATGCAACTTCTCATCGCCTGATCAGAGAGCAATTAGTTTTTCTCTTTGGTCAATTTGGAACACTGAAACCTGACTTTTCACCCAATCAAAACCTAAGCTCAGAAGCTGTAAATCATGTTTGCGGAAATTTTCGAAGATGCAACGAAAAAAAAAATGGAATCTCGAAAGTAGTCCGGGATAGAAAAGGATGTCGTCGTAAAACAATAATTGGTAGTGATAAATATAAAGGTTTCACTATATATTGCGAGAGCAACTTAAATTTGGTCTTTTACTGTATATGAAATCTATTCGTTGAACTGTAGCTTAAAAGACTTTGTCTACTCATTGATATTGAAGTTCTTTCTTGAGATATTTTTCTTAAATCTCATTAGGCTTTCTTTTTCTCAACGAAACACCTCATCATTACCTTTCCCTTGTGCAAGTCTGCTCTTTTCTGACTGCGAATATATTCACCCGATTCCATTAAGTTCGTCAAAATTTCCTTCATGTTCGCAAATCCTGACTCCAAGAGACTCATTCAAGTGCGTTTGCCAATGACCTCTCAAGACAGCGGGAGGTGAATTTTTTTGGTCTTGCATTTGTTCTGACGGATTTGCCGAGATGTTCGCATCAGTCTTTAAGAGCCATTAATTGAAGTAAGTGAATAAAATTAATATACCCTTTAAAAATATAAAATTTAAAAAAAGATTTTTAAACATTTTAAGTCCTAATTTTTCAATGCAGTTTGTGCTCAGCAGTTTGAATCTTGCCAAAATGTTTAAGTCACAAATGTTTTGCAGCCATGAGGAGAGAAAAGCGAAATATTAACAAATAATTCTATTGCATGCTGTTGCTCCTTCCTTATTTCATATTATGTTCAGTAATCGACACAAATTACATTCACTCCAATCTTCATTATTAATGTTTGATTAATTTGAAAATTTCACCTTTTATGCTGAAAAAAACACTTTGTGAAAGTAATCAATAAAACACAATAAACTGATCCTACAGCCCTATCAGAGTGATATTTCATTTGAACTTGCAAGCGTGCGATGTCACTTTTTGTAAAGAAAAGCATAGACAAACAGCATTTGACAGTTTTAGGTTGGAATGAACCATAGGAGAGCTTTAAATGCTCAGAGTTTGTTTCATGTACCAAACAGGAACGTTCACTGCCAATGCTGAGTAAAAATTTACACTTCAGTTTTCACTCCTGTGGCGAATTTCAATAAAACCTGCATCCAACAATTTAAAATGCTTCCTTTCTCGAATATATTTCCCATAACTGAGAAGGCGCCGTATATGAGTTCATTATTATAACCTTACCAAGGAACGTTAAGCTCGCTATTGCACACATTCAAGATCAAGCTATTTTCCCGAGCATTTTCGAAAGAGTATATCCATAGAATGAGATTCGCGAGGGAATCTTTAGATCGCTTGGCTTTGCAGAGGCGGCGCGGGCTCTGTGTTCTGGAGGTTGGTTCTCATTTAAGCAAATCCACTCAGTCACGCTTCCGCTCTTGTGGTCCAGAAAGCTCCGAAGTTTGGCGAAGCGATCGATGTCTATCAAGACATGACGGGCATGTCTAAGAGTTTGATATCATCAGCATAAGAGAGGAGATCTCATGGGTCGACTATCGTTAATAACAAAGAGAAGGGAAGATTCGAGATCAAAACTTTAGGATTGACGATCAAATCTCAGGCAAGGAAAGTTAGCTAGACGATTTTAGACAGTTTGTCTCGTTGGCAGGTTACTTGAGATACGTCTAGTTTTGCTTTGGAAAAACCGAAAAACATTGCTCATTATGCTGAGCGGGACCATACTAGTAAGAATTTGACATTCGTTAAAAAATCATTGTCGAATTTTTAGGCTATTGAAAGAATGGTGGTTGTCAAAAAATTATGCTGCCGCCGACGTTTCGATGAATAGTAGATGTTAATGACGAAAATACAGTGAACAATCATCACAATCATATGGACGCAGAAGCTTAGATGGAAATGTCTGAAAAATCAAAAAATACCACAACACTTGCTTATAGCACTGTTCTTATTTTTCGCATACATAATGTTTAAATTCTTCGATATAATTTGATTGAGCTGAACGAGCAGCCGCACATATTTCAATAAAATAAATGACGATCTAATGTTTCACGACCTCATCAGCTGAAAATCCTTCAGCGCCCTTCGTGAAATATGCTGGAAAAAGACGAACAAATCAGGCATTCAGAAAAGACAAGTTGATGAATAGTGGCAGAAATAAAAGAAAAATACGCTGGAAGATTCAGGAATCGGGTGTAGACAACAGAAATAAAATTTCCAGTGATAGAGAATGATACAAACTAAAAACGTGGCCGTGCTTACATTGTGCTTGAAACGAACCCCATTCATATTTCAAGCCCATTTAGGCTTTATAAAAAATGGAAAGCTATTGAATTCATTGCAGTATTCCAGAAGACGAACATCAACTTTGAAATTTGAAATCTCGCAACGTCTAAGGTGATGGAGCACTGGTACGGGGGGTTGCATTAAATATACAGTACCTTCACATGACAGCAATATGCCAGTTTCTGTACCCTGGCTGTTGTGAAACTTTCAAGCCTACATTCCATTTTCAGACTGTTACTTACGGTTGAGCTGAAGCGGCATCAAGCTATTAGCTTTTATTCTTATTAAGTTACAACTCACGATAAACAGAGTCCGTAAAATTCTCTGAGTAATCCTTGGAGTTCCACGTTTAGAAATGAGAGTCAGTTAGCTGGTTCATTGAGTAAGAGGGGCAGGATGTGTCAACTGGGCAAAGTTATGCCGCTCTCATGAACAAATTAGAAAAACATAAAAAAAGTTGATTCATTCTCAGCACTAACTGTTGCATTGAGACACCATCTAAACAGTCATGGTTTTGAAATACAGATCAGTTTTCTCACTTAAATGAGAAGCATCCTAATCAAATTTAACAAATTGGCAGTGAACTGAAGATCAAAATAAACTGATAATAATTCTCACAGGTATTTGGAACCGTTAATACCATTAATACAAGCATTTGTATAATAATACACGCATTATTACATTATTACACGCATTAATACATTAATTCCGGGATTAATATATCAATACACGCATTAATACCATAATACATGCTCTAGTACATTAATGCATGCATTATTACATCAAAACAGTAATACACGAATTAATACATTAATACACGCATCGAAACAACGAATGTTTTTTGAAAAGAATAGGTTCGCCAAAAAGGTTATACACGCAAAAATTTCCATGACAAAAATCTAACGATGACCAACTTGCTCATATACACCTCAAAGTGAACGCGAATTTTTGCTATTGCTAAGAGCTATTTTCGGAAATGTGGAGTGATATTTTGTATCTTCTTTTTATTCTTTTGCGATTGAGTTGAAGTGGCCCCCAGCAATTAACTTTTATTATTTTGGGGTCACAATTCATCGTTGATTATTTTCCTAATCCTATCCAACTTTTATAGGACAAGCCACAGCATGGATTTAGAATGGGTGTGTGGCAGCACATTCGTGTGCCTGGAAGCATCAATGGTGTGTCATGGAATATCTATTGTGCGTTGTGAAGCTGCCATGGTGTGCCGAGAAGGATCCATCGTGTGCACTAAAGCATCCTCGGTGGGCCGTGTACACCGAGGATGCTTCATGGTGTGTGCTGCAAAAATTTGCCATGGTGGGCTGCAAAAATTTCAAGTAGAATGTGCCCGATGGCTTTCATGATATTTTCGTAAGAGAAAATGCTATCAAATTTATTTGTCCCTTCAAGTTGCATTTTTGATTCGAAATTTGTTCACCTTTACTGTTACAGATCCAACTCTTCTTTGTCTATCATTTACTGAACATGTAGTTACTTGAGGCAACACCTCCGTACAAAACGCTCTCAATTGTGTTAGAAGCCCGCTGGATCGACTTCAAGATGGTCGAACACGCAAATTTCAAAAGTTACCCAAAATCACAATAATCGCTGACCAAACTCATCAAGCTAGCCATGTTGTTATAGAACTAGTTTTGAAAATGATATAACCCAAAGCAGTTACTAACGGAATGATCGAAATTAGTTCTATTTTAGACAGAAATGACAAAAGGGTTCAAAAATCTCTGAGTCAGACCAAACATCTTCACATTACACACCATCAGTTTTTGTGTAGATTATACATTTCACAAGTTAAGACACACATTATGGGTGCATTAAATTGCCTGAATATCTCGCAATTCTGTTTGCGATAATTGTTTTGTAGCGATAACAAAATAACAAATTACTAATTTTCCAATCTATTTCAGTAACGACAAAGGCAGAAAGAATAATGGGATTATCAGCAAACGTTCTATTTTTTCATGAAAATTATCCAAGTATTTGTCCATATCGATCTCCCTGTACGATGCTTAATTTCATTTCACGATCCCAAAGAAAAATTTGGCATTGTTTTGCGCACTATTTTCATGCACAGGAAAGTTATGTTTTCAAAATCACAGTTAACTGAGCTTCGAAAAGTGTGTAATGATGCGACTAAATTCCTCGTGATTAACTTCATTAAAAGTTGGCCAATAGCTTCAAGGCTATTTCCAATACACTACTCACTGAGTTTCATTTGAATGCTGAACACAGGCTTTTTATTACTCTACATGAGATTGTTTTTTAGGGGGTCATATGCCATGGTGGTAATCAGAATTAACCGCTCTTCATACATCTCATTTAAGCTGTATTTACATTAATCAAAATGTGGGGTAGTTTCGAATAAAGCTTTGAAACTACATTTCTGGCTGAGAAGTTTAATTCTTGGGACACTTTTAACCGGAATAATTTATAATGAAAAATAAAAATATGCGAACGTGTAGTAACAAAGCTTTTGAGGAGAAGCTGACGTTTTAAGATACCAGAGCAAAAGACGGGGTCAAGTTGAATTATTAGAACAGAACAAATACAGACCGCATGAAATCATACCGGTTTAAATCCACCAAGATCACTACTGCAAAGTGAACACATTATGAAGTATTTCCGATCTCTTGCTGTACCTTCCCTGAGATGACAGAGATTCATTAGCGTGATGTCGTGCTGGTTAGCAGCATTGCTGTTTGGAGTGAATTCAGTGACGAAGTTTATAAACGATAGAAGATTGAAACCAAAGCAGAAATCACCAAATACGACTTCATTCAAGTCGTTCCTTGTTGAAAAATTCCACATTATTTGAATGATGGCAGTTGAAGTACATTTGGGCTCCTCAATGAGTCCTCATGCTAGCATGCTGTGACGCTGGATTCCTACCATGAATAGAAAGACCGTATCGCCGCCTCAGACACTTGATGGTTGAAGTCATGGATGAGAAGGCGACTGTGTCTTCTCAACCATGATGCATCTCTACACATCGTTAATGAATCCTAAGACCATGTCGCCGCTTCACACACTGCATGATTGAAGGATGATGGGAAGACAACACTGTTTTCTCAACCCGGGGATATTATGAAAGCTATCCAATCTTGGAGACTCGAAACAGAGGGAAATGACCTCGTCGCATGGTAACCAATGCTATTTGTACGCAAACTTAAGTTTTCTTTTTCATTCTTATCTTTGCACTTGAACACAAGACGTCCTGGAAAATTTTATAATATTTCTTACTGAATGACATCTTTTTTTCTACGGTATGTTTTATCAGTGCATGCTCTTAGCAAAAAGAGATGACAAATCATTTGCATAATGTTGAACTGTTCATGAGCAACACCTATTCAAGGCATAAATAATGGTTTTTAGGTTTTCTTTTAATTTATGGACCCATTATTTATGGTATTAGTATTTGTATTAATAGCACTAATATTTCGTTCATGAACCAATGTCTACTGAAGTACATACTGATGGTGTGGCAAGATGATTTTATGGTTATCTCTCAGAGCAGCGAAATGATGGCCTTAAAGCCACAATTTCTAGGTCTTTGACAATGATATTGAGGAAAATAACATTTAAATTCAACATTCGCGATGTTTAACTTCTTAGATGTATTTCACTTTAAATCTTATTCACCACATAGGGAAATTGTGAACCTAACTTAAACCTATAAACCCGAACTTACCTCACGATATACTGAAGAATATCAAACAAATTTATGTGATTTAATTCAACTTAAAATAGCCTTTTAAACGTTAAGCACCAGTAGCATGATTAATAAAAAAATCCACATGTTCTTCAAGCAATTGAGGTCGTCTTTAATTTAACCATTAACGCCAACCTATTTTCCGAGCATAGCGCAAGCAGTGCATATGAAACCCATGTTTAGCGTTTAGGGTTAAATCACTTTTGACTTTGAGAAAATTGCAAAGTAAACATTACCGAGAATTTTTTCTGTACATCCATGGGAATTTGTCCGTGGGAAACATCAAAGAAATACAATGACGGCAACTGACTCCAATGAAGCTCCTACAGGAACCTTCATAGATTTTAGGATCCATATCTAAATCATAACTGATGAGCTAGCGCTGAGTGAAGAGATTGTTATGACGCTATCTCCAGTTT
>JACJUY010003407.1:10422-21711 GCA_014220935.1 Platorchestia sp. MABIK
GAAGCGTAGTATTTTGAGTACCGTAGCTTCTATATTCGATCCCCTTGGCCTAATAACTCCTTGTGTTCTTCCCGGCAAAAAACTGTTCCAGGAGGCTTGCAAGCTAAAAATAGGTTGGGATGAGCAGTTACCCGCGCATTTAAGGCTTGCTTGGAATAAATGGTACGATGAGATCATGAGCTTGAGGCAGTTTGTACTCCCTCGTTGCCTCAAACTTGTTATGTCGCATTATAAGGTCGAAATGCATGTCTTTACAGATGGTAGCGAATTTGCTTATGGAGCCTGCATTTATCTGAAATTTTTTT
Source organism: Platorchestia sp. MABIK (assembly GCA_014220935.1). Lineage (NCBI taxonomy): Eukaryota > Metazoa > Arthropoda > Malacostraca > Amphipoda > Talitridae > Platorchestia > Platorchestia sp. MABIK. Next base: position 10,728 of record JACJUY010003407.1, read on the forward strand.
ATTTAGATTCAACTGTGTCGTGTTCCTTACTAGCAAGCAAGTCTCGTTTGACGCCGATCAGCAATTCGACGCTTAAAACTGAGCCTAGAATTGAACTATGTAGCGCGAAGCTAGGAGTAGAGTTGTCCACGAAGGTTAAGGCGGAACTTGAATTCTCTGTTGACAGGGAATACCTTTGGTCGGATAGCCTAACCGTACTCCGTTACATCAAAAATGAATCTAAGCGATTTCACCGCTTCGTAGACAATAAAGTTTGTTTCATCAGAAATTTTTCGAGCCCGGATGATTGGTTTTACCGACCAACGAAATTAAACGGTGCTGACATTATTAGTAGAGGATGTACGCCTAAACAGTTGCTTAGTTCAAAATGTTGGTCGTCGGGTCCAGTTTTCCTAACATCAGTGAAAGGAAATTTTCCATCCCAGGAACTCGATCTTTCGGTGCCTGACGGCGACAAAGAGGTGAAAGTAGAATCTATTGTACTGTGCAGTACCACTACCGATATGTTGTCCCCGATTGATCTTTTAATGACTTCGGTTTCTAGCTGGACTAAACTAAAATATAGAATAGCTTGATTGTTGAAACTCAAGGACGCATTGCGCTCCCGTCAAGGCTTGAAGTGTGCCTCCATATCTGTTCACGATCTGAGGGAGGCGGAAATTGTAATTGTAAAATTTATCCAGGATAAATATTATTCAGAGTCCATCGCTCTTCTCGTTGAAGGACAAAATGTCAAAAAGCGTTCTAATCTAAGAAAACTTGCCCTATTTCTTGACGCAGAGGGCGTATTGAGAGTTGGCGGGCGTTTAGAACGGTCAAATTTAAGCTTTGCTGTGCGGCATCCAATCATTCTCCCTGCAGCTTCTCCGTTGACCAGACTCTTGATTGAAGCCATCCACGTTGCAGTTGGCCATCTCGGACGGGAGAGTATTTTAGCTAATCTACGCAAGAAATTCTGGGTTGTCAGAGCAAATTCGTTGACACGCAAGGTTGTCAACGAATGCTTCCAGTGCCGCCGGCTACAGTCAAATCCTCGTGACCAGCTGATGGCTCAGCTCCCAGAAACTAGAGTAACCGGAGACTCTCCTCCTTTCACCAATACGGGCGTGGATTTCTTCGGCCCGTTCCACGTTGCCCACGGAAGGAAAAGAGAGAAAAGGTACGGAGTAATTTTCTCGTGCCTGGCTAGCAGAGCTGTCCATCTAGCAATAGCGAGTTCTCTGTCCACAGATTCGTTTATCTGTGCTCTAAGACGCTTCCTTTGTCGGAGAGGCAACATAACCTCCTTCATCAGCGACAACGGAACGAACTTTGTTTCAGGCAACAAGGAACTAAAAAAATCCATTGAAGAATGGAATAGTTCTGTGGTAGTAAGTTGGCTGAAGCAGTGAAACATCTCTTGGGTCTTCAATCCTCCTACAGCCTCGAATTTTGGTGGAGTATACGAGAAAGAAATTAGAACCGTCAGAAAAATACTGACGTCACTATTGAACGAGCAGCACGTCAAATTCACCGAGGAAAATCTTTGCACTTTGATGTGCGAAGTGGAGGCCATCATGAACGGTCGTCCCTTGACCCCAGTTTCCGACGACCCCACGGACGCGGAAGCACTTACCCCCAACCAGTTGCTGCTTTTGAACTCCGGTGTCACTTACCCGCCTGGCCTCTTCAAAAAGGAAGAAAACTACGGCCGGAGACGGTGGCGTCAAGTACAGTACTTGGCTAACCTCTTTTGGACAAGATGGAAGAGAAATTATCCTTACTGATGCAGGAACGGCAAAAATGGCAAGTTTCAAAGAAATCGTACGCGTGCGGCGACCTGGTACTCGTAGCTGATGTTCAATTACCTAGAAGCCAATGGCCCTTGGGTAGAATTGTTGATGTTAATAAAGATAAATTCGGATTCGTCCGATCGGCGAAAATAAAAATCCCTAAACTTCGATGTAAAGTTTCGAATAGCTTTGGAACAAATGTCATTGTTCGTCCTATTTCTAAGCTGATTTTGTTGCGTTCGAATGAAGTGTTGTAAAATTAGGGATCTAGAATTTTGCCTTCTTGTTAGACGCCCTAGTTTCGATGTAAATTTTCGAATAGCTTTGGAACAAATGTCATTGTTCTTCCTATTTCTAAGCTGATTTTGTTGCGTTAAAATGAAGTGTTGTAAAATTTAGGATCTAGAATTTTAGGGGCTGGTGTTGCCGCCGTTCTGTCATCGACAGAACAGCGCGACCCTTTATGTTCTAAAGAGTTTGAACTTCGTTGCCTTCCGGTCTGTCCTTGTCACTTCGCATTAGTTAGCGCAGGGCTCGGTTGCCTCGCCGCTGTTGCACATGTTGCACTTCGGTCGGGACGTCTGTGTCGCTGCGCGATAGGTATTTTATAATTCGATTTCTCTAGTTTCTCCTTTATTCATGTATTGTATTTTCGCTTGTGTAATTTCATGTCTCTTTCCAGACCAATGTTTATGACCTGTTTAAAGTATCAATAAAGAATTGCTGCTACACGTGTTTGATAGACATTGTACAACGAATCAGGTCGTAGAGTTAGGGAGATGCAAAGTCGCACGACCTGGCAAATTCCTGACTTCGATGCTCTCCCATGTAGGCGTGAATTAGACCCTACAGAGACCTTTAACTTTAGAAGGACACGCACTGGCCAAATGCTTACTACTAAGACATGTTACGCACAATTTCAAATCACCAGCCCGCTTCACACGTTTTTCGTGGGAGTCGAACTTCTTACATGAAAACGAAGCATGGTTAGCCTGGTTACAAAATCGACACACCTTAACAACAGGCAGCTTATAAGGCACAGGAGAATGTTGCGTTTTATCCCTAACTTCTGTTCTGGTCACCACTTCTTCAGTTCGAAATACACGCACTGGTTTAGAGTTATTATTTATTTCAAGAAGCGAAAGCACTTTGTGCGCATTCTCAAATAGTTCCATAGAAAAGAAACTCGCTTTAGAATAGCGCAGGAGTTCTAGCAGAAAAAAATCAGGAAGTTTTAGTTTTAACGACAGCAGAAAGGAGAAGGTTGCCCGATTTCTCTGCCGGGAAATCCAAACCCAATTTGGAAAGTTCAAGCAAGCGAAACTTAATTTTAGATAGGAAAGAATTTATTTCGGCAAGACTCAGAACACTGGGACAACCAAGAACCTCATCAAGAGCTAATGAGATCAACTTATCAGCGTTGAGGAAGTCTAGCTTGAGTAAAGCCCAAGCAGACTGAAAACTAGTTTTTTCGTTAGGAAGTCCTTCTATCAAGCTGAGAGCTCTACCTTGAAGTTGATTTTTAAGGAAAAATGAATTTTTGCCTTTCACTCATGCTCGGATATGCTTGAAGGGCATTAGAAAAGGACTCTTGAAAGTGAAGAAAGTTAAAGGGGCATCCTTCATTGTCACTGAATTTTTTCAGTGTTAACTGAGGAGCCCTAGAGATATTTAAAGGAACATCAGAAGGAGAAACCTTAGCCAAGGAAGGTACACCGGTCTCACTAGAGTTTAACACCTGTGACTGGGAAATTTGATTTTTTAGTTTAACCAGTAACTCAATCACCTGAACTTCATACTCCGCCCTTCTTTCCAGTTCCGCCTCCGAAACTGCATCTACATCTACAGGAATAGTAGAGGACAGCAATCTAAAAGACTGCAGCAATCCACTCAATTGAGGGATAGCTTCAAATAGAATGGCAGTCTCACAGTCAGAAAAGAGAGTTTTCTTTTTAATAGAAGTAATACTACATTTTATGCCCCGCAATCTAATGCTTAAGGCTAAGGAAGTTAATTTTTCAGTTTCCATAATCAAATCAAATTTCAATGCTTATCAGAAAAAGGAAAATTAACACGGTGACGTTTACACTCTAGAGTGGACGAGTTACATCCTTCAAAAGTTATAGAAAAATACATTAATAAACATAGTTACACAAACAGTACATTTCCCCACCAGTAACACTTTTAGATTTACAACATTTCTATTTTTACACTTACACATTAAAGATTTTTTTTATTGAGTGGACCTAAAAAAAGTAAGACGAGATTCAACAGAGGCCAGAACCTGTAAGAATTTGTCAGGTTCTAAAGCAACACAGAACAGGAACCTCGAACTACAACGTAACACCGGTCACTCGACTTGTATCTAATGAGACTGAAACCGGCCCTCGCTACTGCGGACAGCGGCTTTAAGTAGAAAAAAACTTATGAAGTCATCACAAAAGTTTCTTTTGAAAAGAAAAGGAAAAATTTAAGATGAGAATAGATAGATTCCAGGATTTTTACCTGTAGAATACTAGCCAAGCTCTACCAGCACTAGCTGACTCAGAGGTCAAGCCGGCTGAATCGCCTTTTTTTTTAGGCAACTGCGCAAAGCAGCAAGGCTTTCAAAATAATTCTCAAAAATTTCGAAAATTTTCTTTTCATTTATATCATGATTTTCGAATAAAAATATATGCGCAAACGACCCGACCAGTGGAAACTAACCCCGAATTAACGGGCTCTACTGCACACACATTTGCCTAGCACCCATTTGGGGCCGGTAACGCTAGAATAAAGATAATTAAGGACAAGCGGAACATGAAGGCACAGGGCTCACCTGAAGTTTCGAAAATTTTGTTCAGGCAAACAATCTTCAATGTAGCCGGCTGTCGAGGACACAAGAGTCCCCTGTAGCGAGGGTCGGATTGCCGTAGAGCAGCGGTACACATAAACAAACATCGGCATCTAAGGATGCTTTATTTCCAATCAAGCCTGATACATATGATCTTAAGCATTGGTTTTTCAAATGTCTTATAACTAACACTATATATAGGACACCATGATGGTTCCCCCGTGAAGCCGGTACCCATTTCCGACACCTGGGTTGAGTCATAAGGAGGTGCACACACGCCCACGGCTTAGTTCAGTCTGTCGCGTCGGCCTTTGGCTGACACGCTCGTCAGCTTCCCCGAATCCCTTGCTATGGCTTGGGACTCGTTGCAAGAAGAGCAGACGAACATTTTTAGTTTTCATATACGTTATTCGCCGAAGATGTGAGAAACCCCCGCCATTGCTCCGCTTAGTCTTAAATTACCAGCGTTATTAATTTTTAGGCTGATCAAGCGAATCACAGCCCTTGACCTTTATTGCCGAAGGCTCTTAAATCTGCCTTACAAAGTCCGCAATGGGCCTCAGCGTTCGAGCAATGGCTAGAATTTCGACAATCCTTCTGAGCGTTCGAAAGCACTGTTTTCAGTTTGAAGCTGGGCATAAATTGAACTCCCCTACTGCATGGGTAATGAAAAGATACATAGAATCGCAATTTTCCTCAAAACGTATTTTACCTGAAGTCGTTAAAGAAATGAATTAATTTTTCAAAAAATTAGCGACTAAAATAGAGTTTGGTGCAGCAGAAAATGAATCAGCTGAGTTTCAATTCAGACACACTCCTCAGTAAAGCCATTGTCTTTCAAGTTCTCTATCAGTATCAAAAGTGGGTTTGTTAAAATAGGGTATACAACATATGCTCACCTTCCAATGATGATGAAGAGTTTGATTTTGACATGACTTGCTTTGTAAAATTAATTTTTCTCATACAGCTCATAAATTTGCAAATAATTTTTTGAGCAAGAAAATTTTACGAGTCCGATGCTCTTGATGGTGTAAACATTACCTGTATTGAACTATGCTGTACTTCGAGTTCCCGTTCAAAAAATGAGCTCGTAGTCTGAAGCAATTATTCTGCAATTAATTCCTTAGTGGAAGTTTACACGTCAAACCGATAAACAAATGAAAATAGATTTCTTTCCTGACACAAGGACTATCAGTTCAACTAATGTCAGGACTCATGGCGCTCTTCTATTGTATATTAATTTAGTGGTGCGCAATATGCACCGGCGTACGCTGGAAGGAGTTACGTAATATGCTCTCTAGATTAAATAATCATTGAGTGAAGGAGTTTTCGTAGTAGCAACTTCGTGACTTCCCATCTTTTTTATTCAGCGATACACGACCTTGCCAAACGGTACGATGCCCATCACTTTCGAAGAAGATCAATAGTTCATGTAGTGATTGTGATTTTAACTCACTTATATCTTTTACATCACTGAGATTTTAACACGCAATTTTAAAAAACACACATAGGTTGGATCGTTTCCGTATAAGCCCCGCCACTAATGCAATACATAAGTTCACCCACTTGTAACTTTCAAAATAATTCACCTCTCGACTTCAAATTACTCTCAAACAAAAGAATGTTTTAATCTTTCGTTCGAGAGAAATTTGAACTCGAGAGGTGCATTATTTCAAAAGTTACAAGTGGGTGAACTTATGCGTTGCATTAGTGGCGGGGCTTCTCTGGAAAAGACTCCATAGGTCTTATCTCCGTCAGCCAATAAACAAGTAATTTCTTTTTTAAATTTTCGTTTTATGTGCAAGTTAGCACTTTGTATCGTTCGTGACTTCATTCTTTCGCTGTATTGATCATACTCTGTATTTTGCAGAAGTGATGCTGGAGTTTGCCTTCGAAACGGTGAGGATTTTTTACTAAACGACTAATTTTGTCAGTATTTTTTTCGCTTGGATATTTTTAGCGGTCTATTTACATCGATAGGAGCAATTCTGTGATTCCGTAGGTCTAGGTATTGGGAGGAGCGAGAAGTTATTGATGAGAATTTGTGAAATCGTCATATTAATTATTAGCCCCACTTTGTTTGTGTGAAGGATTAATTTTTTAATTAATGCAATTTCTCTACTTTTCTTGAAGAAATTCTCCGCCTTCATCGCCTACTAAAAATGGAAGCTGGGACCGAACATTTTCATTCAAGGCCTTGACGCTTAGACAAAGTCACTTGTGCCTGTGACTCCCATGAACTTTTCCTTTTTGGGATTGTTTCTTTGTATTCTGCCACAAGTAACATTTTGACGAAAAATTTGAGGATTTCGAGCCGGCGACGTAACAATGACTTTCCCTCCAGTTCGTCTGTGGTGACGTCGACAACATGCAGCGTGGGCGGCCACCAGTCCCTCTTCCTCCCTTCCTTCCTCTTGGACATTCTTGGCTCTCCTTCCCCACCTCACCCCACACCCCTCCCCTCATCCCTCCATTCTCTCTCTAACCCCACTGCCTCCCACATGCTTACGTCTCAAATCGTCAGTCATCAGAGCAAACCCTCGGGTTTTATTACAGTTAACCATCCCAAATTTCTGTTAAGTGAAAGAATGTTGCGAGAAGGTCAAATTCCGCGTTTTGGGGCGTGGGCGCGTTTTCCTCTGATGAGTGTGACCGTCGCCGAGCGACTTCCAAGTAACTGCATGCTGGGGCCAGACTCCTGACAGACCGGAGCCTTTTTTGATGTTGTTTCTGGAAAACCTTGGTGTCTTTTTGGCTATGGTAAGTCGTGGCGAAAAACTTTTGGACCCATGAAAATTTCTGCGAGTGACTGCTTTACTGTCTGGCGCTGAAGGTTCTTCTTGTCTCCCATTTGAGGTGTTAAACATCCAAATTCATGTTCCGTAATTATTTTCGTTAATTACTCGATTCTACAACTGCACTTTCTCTGTAATCAAAATTTCATTTCTATTTTCAGTATTAATAGACTCCACTCTTGGAAAGACCCGAAAATAACCAAAGTGGTATATAATTTTTGACCTTATAGCGTAAAAGCTCATGCGAACGGAGTTACTTCTTCTTTCCTCTAAACCTTGTGTTGAAGATGATATTTTTCTGCGTAAGCCCCTATGCCTAATAAATTAACGTCCATTTATTTTGAATTCGGTTTCTAAAGAACATTTTTTCCCTAATTTTGAAATTTCGAACCTGTGGGCACTCAAATAAAAAAACTTGTGTTTCTCAGGAGGATCACACTTTTCAATGGAACTTTTTTGAGCTACTTAAAGATAAATCAGTCCCACTTACATGAAATTTTCTTTGTCCCAAGTTCTCAATAACTACTACCAATCAAAACTCCCTGCCTCATGAAATTCAAACGTCGTTTCTGTTTGAATTAAGATCTGAACATCGGGTAGTATTTGAAACTGAAAGAAATTTAAACTCTCGAGAAAATGGTACACTGTAATATAGCTTTGGAAGTTTAAAAAATGGAAAGGTACTAAACATTGAATTCTTACGTTACTCTGTAATTTACATAATATTGCACAGTTAAATAAAAAAACGGATAAAAACTAATGCTATTTGAATAAAATATGAAACCGAATTTAACAAAGTACATTCCAGGTTGTTAATTATCAGCTCACTGGAATTCCATCATTCAACCAACTCTACGTATTAATTTGTGACTCGCAGTTCATACCATATATTATTACCGAAAACATGGTAAAATTGGAACATTTCCGTAGTAGATCTAAAAAACGTCGACTCCTTGAATTCAAGAATTTTTGAAAATTCAAGGCAGGTTTACTCTTTTCTTTTCCATCTTATTTGTCGGCGCACTGACTCTTAATGTGATCATTTTGAGTAGCAGCCGCAAGTAGCAGATTCAACTCCATTTTAGTTAAAAAATCAAAGTTAAAAAATTTGTGACTGAGAAACAGTCACAATGAATCTACCAAGTTAATTCACAGCGTCACAGAGTCACAGAACCCTCACAGTGACGATGCTGTAATCCAGATCCACAATAGTAGCTTCCGTCACGAAGAATCTGTGGTTATAGCCTCACAGTGACGATGCTGTAGTCAAGATACACAATAAAAGCTTCCGTCGCAAAGAATCTGTGGTAATAACCTCGGAGCGACGATGCTGTAGTCAAGAAACACAATAATGGCTTCACAGTTTTCAGCCACCAACTCCATCCATCTCTGATACCGTCGCCAAAAATCGCTCACCGCAATCGACCGCGAGATTGCGGATGACTAACGATGCCCAAGTCTTGTCCAGACGCCCGTGCGGGGGCGTTTGTCCAGGATTACCGCAAGATTTTTGAACGCTGGGAAGAAAAGATATCACACTCATACTTAGTTTGCGAGTAATTATTCGGGTATGTTTACGTGCTTCCGTTCGTGCATTTAAAGTCATTTCTACAGAATTTGATCTGTATTACACCATCTCTGATTCCTGTTATGTCGAAAAAACCGGAAGACAATCGGCTCCTGGTTAGCCGCTTTTGGCTTTTTAGTTCTAACACAAACTTGAAAATTGCATGAGGGAGTATAGCTACGTGAGAGAAGCTTGGAAATGATTGCAAAATTCGTACGAGTTTTCTTTACCAGAAATGTAACATGAAGATTTTGAGCTGCAAAGACCGAGAGGATAGAAATTCGTATTAATTGAAAAGCTATTTTTCTGCACGAGTAGAGAGAGGTATATGCAATTTAGATGATGTATGTGATGCTTGCGGTTAATAACACTCAACATTAAGACATTTGTGCGCAAGTGCAATGTTATGGAGGTGAAGAAACTTTTTGGCTCCAACTTGATCCAAAAATGGACAGAAATTACAAGTGTTCGAACACGTTCAGAGCACAAATAACTGCGCAACAATATACAGTTAAGACTACATTGCGCTAGAATAACGTGACGGTATACAGAAATCATCACTTCAATAAATGACAACGTAAAAATATGCAAGTACACTTACCTAGTGTAAATAACAATGCGAGGATTTTCATTAATTATTACTCGGAGAGAAAAAATTCGTTTTCAACGACTGAAATACAATGATGAAGCAGGCCTCTGAAGTATCACGCAGTCCAAATTCTGCCACCAAAATATCTCAGAAAATGTCAGAGTATCGGCGTCAGCAGCGAGGTCGCATCGCCGGTCGAACGTCGAAAAGCGCGGACAGAAATCTTCCGCGTCCTGTTGTGCGGTCGTAAATCCGGACTTGGGATTGAGGTCCAAAATTTTGGATTCATTTTTCCGATTCTGTATAAGCTTTAAAATCTGACGCGACACGTGTCTGGTATTCTCCATCACAAATGATTCAGGATCAAATTGTTGTTTTCTGTGTCAGCAACAAAACGCGTTTTCTGTAGAACTCAGCTGGTTTAGCTGGCGCTTTAGATCAGCACTCACACCGGACCTACCATGTCGCTCTGCGTAATGTCACTCTGCAGCAGACATTATGAACAGGTTACGTCATTGCGGCGGTTCAGCTGATGGCGTAAGGTTTTCTGAGTTGACTTGGCTTCGTTACAACGTTTAGCGAAGCTAGAAACATTTTGAATAATTAACACAATCAGTTGTATTGTCACGATGACTGGAGTCTACGTCGACTTGAGTCTACGACGACTCTGAAGCGACTAGCAACAGTGACAGCAACATCAGTGACAGCAACATCAGTGACAGCAACATCAGTGACAGCAACATCAGTGACAGCAACATCAGTGACAGCAACATCAGTGACAGCAACATCAGTGACAGCAACATCAGTGACAGCAACATCAGTGAGAGCAACATCAGTGACAGCAACATCAGTGACAGCAACATCAGTGACAGCAACATCGGTGACAGTAACATCAGTAACAGCAACATTAGTGACAGCAACATCAGTGAGAGTCACATCAGTGACACCAACATCAGTGACAGTAACATTAGTGACAGCAACATCAGTGAGAGTCACATCAGTGACACCAACATCAGTGACAGTAACATTAGTGACAGCAACATCAGTGACAGAAACATCACTGAATCTCAGTATCCATGACTGAATGAAAATAGAAGCGTTTGTCCTTCAGTAAATTCTTCATCAAAGTTCTACTGTTTTTTTTTTCGTTTTTAACCAACGTTTGAGCTTTTAGTTAACTAACCAATGAAAGTAATTTTTTGATTTTCTCTATCTTTTTGCAACAATTGGCTCTGTTAAATACCGCCTATTATAGCATTCATATTGACCTATTACCTTCCAGTCGATGCGATTTTTGAAATCGAATGATTTGTTACATTTAATTTATCAATATAATTTATCTGCACACACTAGTACGCACCCACTGGTACGCACCCACTAGTACACCTCCACTGGTACGCCCCCGCTAGTACACCTCCACTGGTTCGC